>CATIWQ010068374.1:0-11004 GCA_949673415.1 Euphorbia schlechtendalii | reverse complement strand
TTTTTGAGAGCACCACTGTGAGCATGGGATTTTGTACCAGCTCGTGCGTTCAAGGATGATGACTTTTTGGGATATTTATCCTCGAATCACACGATTTTCGACCATCCGATGATCTTCATATGGGAGTCTTCCTCGTCTCTGAATTTAAAAAGACTTTAATTCAAAAAATTAAATAAAAAATATAAAAATACATAAAAAAATTCAAAAACTTAACCGAAAGCCAGATCTGGAGCCCGCCTCGCCTATACTTAGCGAGGCACGGCTCGCTAGAGAGCTGGCCAACCTAGCTAGGGGCCTAGCGAGCCTCGCCATGCCATGGGGAGGCTCACAAGGTGTCTGGCGAGCCTCGCCAAGATCCGAGCGAGGCTCAACAAACCTTGGCGAGCCTTGCCAGGTACTCAGGCAAACTCGCCAGACTTTCTGGCGAGTTCTCCAGGTTTCCTGGTGAGGCCTCGCTAAGGTTCCTGGTGAGGCCTCGCCAATGAGGCAGCCTCGCAAGACGTTCTTCCTATTTTGGATTTTTCAGGACTTTTTTCTATAAATAGTCAAACCTTTTTGGATTGAGGGGGGCTCGAAAATTGAGAGAAAATACTCTCTGTCAGATAAAAAAATACGAACAATATCTCTCTTTCTTCTAATCTTTTCTCGAATCCAAAACACATTTGGATCCCAAATCTTTTCAACCTTTAATTAAATTTCTTCATCTATTTCTTCTTAAATCCTCAGATATTCTCGGGTTTAAAACAAATTTAGAACCCGAGTCTGATTATCTTTTGGATAAATAAACACTTTATTTTCCAATCAAACACTTTTTTTTATTGAACTAGAATTAAACCAAAAATAATGAGGAATGCTCCTAGGGATTGAACGGATACGCCAAAAGGGTAAGCCTCTGAGTTCCTAGAGTTGCTTTATCTGGTGTTTCCGATATTGTTCTACATGTGAACCTAGGAATATTTTTATTTCTTTTATTATGTAAATAATGTTGTAATTCTCTCCTTCTTCTTTTATTTCTTTTTTTAATTTTTGTATTAGAATACCCCAACGAAGGAAATTAAAATTATTCCCAGATAACAGACCTCACCTTATGCCATGTGATTATTTTCACTAATAAAATTGACCAACATACGTGTAAATAAAAATGAAAAATTTTTATTTAAAATAACAACTTTAAACTGCCGATGTTTAAATTAGGCCACACGGGCCTTACTAAAATCAAATCGAGCATACGTGATATCCCATGTGCTAACCTTTGTGGATGCAGGTTAGATGTATGTTTAGGATTTTATTTTTCCTTAGGGTATTGCACATATTTTACGGAAAATGTAATTAATAGGGTAGCGGGCGGTTGCATCCCCTGATTTTTGAAAGCCTTGTAATTTTATTTTCCGCATACCGCTTTGTGGATGGTTTATTATTCCGCTTCATGGATGTTTTATTATATTGCAATACGTAAATCATGCATATAAAGTCTAAAAATGACCTAAGTGCGAATATGCATAACTAAGAAAATACGGTTTTCTGTAGATGTAATATAATGTGATCACATAAGAATAAGTAACTTATCCCGGACCCGAATCTCTGTGTCTTGGTGGGCCGTCCCCCAGATGTTAAGCCTCAGAAGATTCTAATTCCTGGAAAGAACTAATCCAGGTGGCAACTCCACACTAAGAGATGGCGGATTCGGGTTCGAACTGATCTAAAACATTTTTGCTTTTCTCTTTCAACCTTTTTAACCGGGTCCCCGACCCGGTGAACCTTTTTCAAAAATCCCTGTGCACCGCGCCTCTCACTTCACGCGCTCTCGGCCTACCGCTCTGTGTCATCCGCTCATAGTGGCGACTCTGCTGGGGATTTTTTCTAAAACTCATTTTTTCAAAGGTTTTAGATTTTGGATAAGTGCCAAAAATTATTGATCACATTATTTCATTTTCTCTTAATTATGACATATTCATAATAACGCATTGCAGTAGAAGGGATTAGCCCATAAGTCTAAGGTACCCTTATTACTGTGAAGCTTTCTCTTGTACTAATCTGCCTACCTGAGAAACGGTAGTATTCGAGCGAGTGCAGCACTTATTTCCATATCACATGTACCTCCTTCAACCCATTTGGGGAGAGGCTTGGAGTATATTTTAGCGCAACAAGAACCTTCTACATCAACAACCCATATGTAACCTTCATGTAAATAAACCATAGGCATTTTCCCTAGGGTGTTACCCAAACACGTGATCATGCATTATATTTTCTTGCAGGTGCGCTCCTTAGTATTGTCATGGTACTAAGATGAACCAAACTTAGGATAGAAACTAGCCAAAAACCCTACACACGGGAGTTTTATGGTTGGAAGTTTGGACGTTACATGCTATGTGCTATGTGTATCCTACTTTCAATTTGTCATTGTACAAATGTCATACTAACCATGAATTTTTATGTAGACACTCGAATGCACACACTCATGATATCAAATGTACATATCACGTTATCATCATAATACCACATACACTTAGGCACAGTTGACACTATAGATCATGTCACCATAGGATAACATAAAACCACATAGGGACATCACTTACCCCTTTTTCAATGAGATGTCCACTTGACATCCCGCTATTAGCCTGTACATGGCAAACATACCTTTCTTTTACTGTGTGATGTCCACTTGACATCCGACACTTAGCCCGCAAAGGGCAATAACATTTCCACCACATTACCCATGAGATGTCCACTCGACATATAATTCACAACCCTTCCGGGCCAATTATACACACCAAAAGCTCAAACGAGGCAAATACCTACCCAAAACCATTTTTTACCACATTAAAGGATATCCCAGTTGATATCCTAACCTAAGCCCACACAAGGCAAACTTACTTCAAAAGTCTTACCTTACCAAATCTTCAAGGGTATACACCTCATACCCAAATCATTCACCCACATGGGGCAATAATTCACGTATCACCACATACCTTCAAATAGTGATGACCACATAGGTATCCAAAAACTCTACCCTAATTGGGCGAAATAACCAAATCATTCCTTAGATAGCCACATACGGTTGTTGTCTTCATTTCACAAAACCTCAAACCATGGACCTATTACAACATAGGTAACTTAGTCACCTCACTTACAACACTCATATTACGATGTCACACCAATATTGTACAAGTCTCAAATCCAACCCTCGTTGTTGGATTTTCATTTCCACATATTTTCATCTTTACCTAACGACTAACTTGTTTGTTTCAAATGGATTGACATACATGTTATTTCACATCATGGCACGCTAACCCCTTGTGAATGCATCCATGACATTAAACATCGCACACATTTCCAGCATCATGACTCATATCACGAATCTTACATGCGTAGTCTAATATTCTAATCATGTATCAAAGGGGCTTGGAAGAGGCTTGCTCGTCGCCTAGTCTGTGTTTCCCCAATTATTGCTAATCTGGAGGGGGTTCCATACACTGACTCAAGTGAGGACTCGGGTTCAGACTCAGATTCAGTTCAACGCACTATTATGGCCAATCCATAAGGAGAAGGTGCGAGGGATGATCACCCTGTCCGTATGGGATAAAATTCTTAGCAGTCATCAGTGAGCGTCGAGATTACAACTGCCATAAACACCTTTACCAACAGCGAACAGCTAGCTACGCTCATTCACGAACACCTAGGGAGGACCCAGAATGTAGTGTCCAGCCCAGAGGTCACCCTTAACAATGTCAATCCGACAAGGGGACCTCCTAATTCACTAATGATACCCCTACTCCTACTGCCATTTATCAGTTCATAGAAAGACAAAGTCAGCTAAACCAGAATCCATTCTTCCCTGGACAAACTATCCAGCCGACATTCGCACCTGGGCCTTTCTACCAAGGAGTGACCCAACAACCTATTCCCAACTGGAGTACATCGGTCACCTCTCAGTTCCAGGCACCTCAATTACCCCATTTCGTGGCATATCCCTAGGGGCAATATGGTTCTAATCCAAGTACAGGGGACACCATTCTCCAACAACCTGGTATGGAAGAACTATGGCAACAGTTCTTGGCCATTCACGGTGGCCACCTAAGGAACACATACCCTGCACAACCAACAATCAAGGATGAAGATAGCTTGCTCCCAAACTTTGCAATGCCGTAGTTTAAGAAGTACATAGGATCTGGCGACCCGCGCGCTCACTTAACGCATTATCAGACAGTGATGAGAGCATTGAGGGTCAGCGATCGAATGATGGCTAAGCTCTTCATCATCACCTTAGGCCACCCGGTCAATGAATGGTACAACCACCTTCCACTAGACATAGCTACCAATTGGAATAGCCTCACTCAAGCTATACTGGGGCATTATGGTTTCAACTCTCAATTGGAAACCACAATGCAACATCTGGAGGCTATAAGGCAAAGGCAGGGTGAGAACTTCAAATCCTACTATGAACACTAGATGGCCACACAGGTTAGGCTTAGAGCTCGCTTAACTCTACCAGAGATGATAACCAAGCTTCTAGATGGTGCACTACCATCATACAGGAATAAGTTTGGGTCAGACATCTTCTCGAGCTACCAAGAAGTGTTTGAGAAGGCAGATAGGATGGAGCACTTCAAATCCATTAATACATTTGGAGGGGACTAGCATGAAGGAAGATTATGTAATAATTAGCATTTAGCTACTTTGCCCATGGGGCTTTTGAAATATTTTAAATAAATTGAACATTGTTTATTTGCTTGATATTTTATCAATGACATCATGCATTCTCATAAACATATACGTATTGTTTTAGCACACGTGACACATCATTTCATGAAATTAATTTGGGTATAAATTGATTCCCCACAATTACAATAATTTTAAATGATTTGACTCTTGAGAGAAAGTGAGAGATAAATACATGTACTTAGACAACGTATGATAGCAATTGCCTCATTATACAAGGATGAAAGATCAATGGAAAGATCTCCAAGCACGAAACATCCACTGACTCATGCAAAGATCAAAAGGATCGGAGCTAGAATAAGACAAAAAATGTTGACCAAGCAAGTTGAGGCCAAACAACTGGCGCAATGTCACAAAGAAGGAGTCAGATCATTGTGCACATCAACAACTCCATCACATGGCTCACCACCATTTGTGGGGTAATCAAACAACCGACACAATATCACAAAGAATGAGACAAATTGTTGAACATGTTAACAACTCCATCACAGCCATTCACAAGACTAAACAACCAGCTCAACATCACAAAGAAGGAGTCAGATTGTTGAACACGTCAACAACTCCACCACCACCATTCATGAGATCAAACAACAGATGCAATGTCTCAAAGAAGGAGACAGATCATTGAACACTTCAACAACTCCATCACATGGATCACCATCATTCGTGGGATAATCAAACAAGAGCTAACTCCTTCACACGACTCACTACTATATGTGGGGCAATCATCGCACCATCAAAGGAAACACCGATGATTAAGACCCATCATTACCTACACTTCAAGCCAACAAAGCAGCATACCAATCTGTCAGAAACACTGAACAAGATAACAAATGAAGTTATGGACATGGACAGTGACTGATCTACCAAATCAACTAAGTCTTACACAATTGCTATCACGCATAGGTGAAAGAAATGAATATCTAAAAAGCAGTACAAACAAAAAAAACTTTGTAATTAGCCAGTCAATTAACACTCGGTTAGTTGAGTAAAAATTAGGGCTTCTTTTCAAACCACAAAAAGAATTGTCCACTGAGTTGAAAACCCGAAAAGGTGGCTCAGGCAAAACTTAGGACATCAAGAGAACAACATTGGTTAGAAAACCTAAGAGGGCTAATTGATGGTAGGAGTCAAATAATTTGAAACATTTATACCCCTGTTAAGTTCATCAATGAATTGTCATTTTTGCTGAATCTTTATGCATATGTTTATTTTGATTACTTGCATGCCAATGGTAGAATGTCGCAAGTAAACATCCAAAAAATAAAAATATAAAGATTGAAAACCTGAAAAGGCGGTTCAGGCAAAAATTAAGACAAGGTTTAATAGATTGAAAACCCGCAAGGGCGATCTATGCAAAACTTAGGACCATAGAAATATCAAATTCATGATCTCTTCCTCGGAACAGTACGAGGCATCAGGAAAATGGCTTCCAAGCGATCATCGCCGACACAATGCGAGATCAACGATTCATCTAGACTTTCCTCGAAACAGATCCAAGCTATGAACTCGAATCTAATTCAACGAACTCATGGTCATCGCTTTGAGGGAGTCGTCCATGGAATCCCTAACAAGACAAGTCATAGGGGCAATCATGCACCAGCATAAGAGAAGGCTCCTCAATAGATGAAGTCCACAAAGCCTACAACATACGAACATACATCATATGATAAATATTGCTCATGCATAAAAACATGCATACATTACATTCGCATGATGACATTTACAGGTAAAGACAATGACGAACTGGGGCAACACCAACCCGATAAACAAGGACCTCCACATGAGGAACCTACAAACAAGACGATGGCCCACTCAAGCCTAAAGTCAACATTGCAACAAAAGCCTACTACAATAGAGCGGTTATCGGGACATTCCCAAATTTTTATAAATTTATTTACTTATTATGTTTTAATTTTTGATTGAAGGGGTAAAAATTTTTACTTCACATAAACTAAATCAAATAATTAAAACATTCACCATCAAATGTATTAACATTACCTTTTCTCTGATTTGTTATAGGAAACAAGTCAACATCCTATTAAGGAAATACAAAACACAACCGAAGAAGGTAACTGTTATCTCATGGCTAAAGAATGAAACAGTCTCAACCGAAGAATGAAATGGTTGCCAACCATTAAAGGGACATCGTAGAAAGAAACGGTCGACCCGCCCACAAGGGGCAATAAGTACCTAAGGGATTCCAAAGAAAGAAACGGACAATCCTATGAAGACGCAGTGATAGAAAGGAAGGCCTACGTTATCACCAATTGGAAACAAGAAGTCACCAGCCGCACCGGTCAGGTATATTCTCAATCCCTCCTCTCTTTTTGTGAGATAATACTAGTTATACAACTAGCAATTATCACACGAGGGGTAGCTGTGAGTACAGGATTTTGTACCAGCTCGCGCGTTCAATGATGATGGCTTCTTAGGATATTTATCCTCGAATCACATGATTTTCGACCGTCCAATTTTCTTCATATCGGAGTCTTCCTTGTCTCTGAATTTAAAAGGACTTTAATCTAGAAAATTAACAAAAAAATATAAAAATACACAAAATAAAATTCGAAAACGCAATCGGAAGTCGGATCCGGAGCCCGCCACACCTATACTTGGCGAGGCACGGCTCGCCAGAGAGATGGCCAACCTCGCCAGGGGCCTGGCGAGCCTCGCCAGACTTTTTAGCGAGTTCACTAGGCCTCTTGGCAAGGCTTCCTTGCTAGGTTGGCGAGGCCTCGCTAGTGAGGCAGCCTCACAAAGAGTCTGGTGAGGCCTCGCCAGGCTTTCTAGCTAGGCCTCACCAGAAGTTATTCCTATTTTGGATTTTTCGGGACTTTAGACTATAAATAGTTGGACCTTTCTGGATTGAGGGGGGTACGAAAATTGAGAGAAAATCCTCTCTATCAGATAAAAAAAAATACAAACAATATCTCTCTTTCTTCTAATTTTTTCTCGGATCCAAAACACATTTGGATCCCAAATCTTTTCATCTTTTAATTAAATTTCTTCATCTATTTCTTCTTAAATCCTCAGGTATTCTCGGGTCTAAAACAAATTTAGAACCCGAATCTAATTATCTTTTGGATAAATAAACACTTTATTTTCCAACCAAACACTTTTTTTTATTGAACTACAATTAAACCAAAATGAACGAGGAACGCTCCCGGGGATCGAACGGATACGCTGAAGTGGATTCATACTGAAAGGGTAAGCCTCTGAGTTCCTAGAGTTGCTTTATCTCATGTTTCCGATATTGTTTAACATGTGAACCTAGGAATATTTTTATTTCTTTTATTATGTAAATAATGTTGTAATTCTCTCATTCTTCTTTTATTTCTTTTTTTAATTTTTGTATTAGAATACCCCAACGAAGGGAATTAAAATTATTCTCGGATAACAGACCTCACCTTATGCCATGTGATCATTTTCACTAATAAAATTGACCAACATACGTGTAAACACAAATGAATAATTTTTATTTAAAATAACAACTTTAAACCACCGATGTTTTAATTAGGCCACACGGGCCTTGCTAAAATCAAATCGAGCATACGTGGATGCAGGTTAGATGTATGTTTAGGATTTTATTTTTCCTTTGGGTATTGCACATATTTTACGGAAAATGTAATTAATAGGGTAGCGGGTGATTGCATCCCCCGATTTTTGAAAGCCTTGTAATTTTATTTTCCGCATTTACTTTCCTCTTTACTTACCACTTTGTGGATGGTTTATTATTCCGCTTTGTGGATGTTTTATTATATTGTAATACGTAAATCATGCATATAAAGTCTAAAAACGACCTAAGTGCGAATATGCATAACTAAGAAAATATGGTTTTCTGTTGATGTAATATAATGTGATCACATAAGAAATAAGTAACTTATCCCGGACCCGAATCTCAGTGTCTTGGTGGGCCGTCCCCCGGACATTAAGCCTCACAGGACTCTAATTCCTGGAAAGAGCTAATCCATGTGGCGACTACACACTAAGAGACGATGGATTCGGGTTCGAACCGATCTAAAACGTTTTCGCTTTTCTCTTTCAACCTTTTTAACCAGGTCCCCGACCCGATGTACCTTTTTCAAACACCCCGGTGGACCGCGCATCTCTCTTCATGCTCTCTCGGCCCACCGCTCTGTGTCATCCGCTCACAACCACATATCATCTTGCAGTTTAAGAAGCTATAAAAGAAAGAGCTTGTTGGAGAGAGAAACACTTGCAATCTTTGAACTCTCAATCAAATTTTGCAAAAAACACCAATTTCTTTTCTCTCAATCCTTTAATCTGCAAATGGAAAACACCAAGAAAACCCTTGTTGTTCAAAGCAATTTAAAGACGAACATGTATGGGCATGTTGATGGCACAACAGAGAAAGTTATCTTGCCTCAAAGAACAAGGTTTACCAAGATCAATTAGGCTGAAGGTCTAGATTTTGGACACATTTTTTAAGTCGGTTATGATGGTTTGTTGATAAACAAGACCATGCACAAGGTTATTAGGTAGCACAATCTGAGCCAATTTCTTCTCTTGGATGAGCCAGTAATCAAGGAGTTGATCCAAAAGATCTACTCTAACCTCTACTCAATTAAGGGATATAATGATGTGTTGATGATTGAGATTGAAAACACCTCATACCTTATCTCTGCAAAGTTGATAGGATAAATATGCCATTAAAGGGCACCAAGCTAAGAAGACATGGAGATGAAGAAATTTTGGCTGTGGCGAATGATTGGGAATTGTCGGCTGAATATGGGTTTGGAGAAATTGCAACATCAAGCATTAGCTGGATAGCAAGTGCATGCCATAAGTTGTTGATAAGTATATAATTACACTTAATATCATACTAATTTTACACATTAAACACTATGAATTAAGTCATTTTTGTACTTCATAAAAGATTTCACTTGGTATGTAGTTGTTTTTTATTCAAATGCAGATACTAGGTAAATCTTGGGAGTAAAATGATCAAAAGTGGAATTCTATGAAAAAAGAGTGAAAAAGGTGCAAAAAGATGCGTGGAACTTAAAGATTTGGCTTAGGATCGAAGCTGTCAAAGATCGGTGAAGTTGAAAGGAGAATTCTGAAGAAAAACTCCATTCACGATCATGACAATAATTCACAGTCGCGACTTGTACACTTCAGAAACAGAAGTCTTCCAATCAAAGATTCAAGGTCGTGACTTACATATCATAGTCGCGACTTGGACGGTTTTCTGGTTTTATCTTCTTAACTACCAACCGCCAGATAAGCATGATCAACCATCATCAACCGTCATCAACTACCAACGACAAGACACCTATTAGAAGTTAACCAATCATGAAAAGGTGCCTATCCATTGTGGATTATATCAAAGCTTCTTAACCAATCACAATGAAGAGATGCAATCTTTCACCAATGGACACAACCCTTCGTTTGGATAGACGCAACCCTTCGAACTCTATAAATAGGGCTCCAAACCATACAATTTCATGCATCACAGAGTGCAGAAGAAAGGAGTGAAAGATAGTTTATAGTGTATAGATAGAGAATAAATATCTAGTTTCGCTACGTTCATAAGTGTTAGCGAGAAAATGTTTAAGTGATTTGAATCCTTGTTTCGATCACTAGATTTCTCTATATTCTCGAGTGATTGTTGTATAAGTATACTTGCAAATCACTTATCAATAAAAGTTTTCGTTCTTCAATATTCGTTAGTTCAATATTCGTAAAGAATAGCATCCTAGCGGAGGTTCTGTACAGGCCGAGACCAAATTCAAAGCAGACGCAGGAATTACGGGAATTGACGACTCCCATTAAAGAGTGGATACGGTTTGATCAACTTTAGCTTTCACTTGCATACCTTACAACTTTGCTTTGCTTTCTACTTATACTTTCTCTTTCAAAGTTTATGATATGTCTATGTGTCATAATGCATATTTCGTGTTAAGTCTTTTATGTTAATCAAGTTATATGTGTTAGAGTTAATTTTAAGAGTAATTTCGGGGTTAACAATATCATGTATAATCACTGGATCTGTGATATAACATTGTTTAGTGAGCCAACATTTTTGGAGTGGTAACTTGCTAAATGTGGCCATGTGAGAGCGACCCGTACTAACCATAGTGTTGATGTTGCCCAGGTTTATGTAATTGTCTTAATTAGTTTGCGCTAGATTTAGAAAAGTTATTTCATGCCATAACGAATAATTGAACATCTGGTATTTAGAACCAAGTCTGTTAGATTAATTTAGTGAATCGTAATATCTTTGTTGAACTTGCATTCTTTCTCTGCTATCCTTATTTC
>CATIWQ010068373.1:0-43935 GCA_949673415.1 Euphorbia schlechtendalii | reverse complement strand
GATATCTTTTAAAACTATATCGCAACTGTATACTTGCAGTTATCATCATTTTTCTATTTGATAAGCGGTACTGAAAACACCTGTTCATATTAAGAACTTTTATCTTATCAATAGAAAAGTGGGAAACAAGTTTTTGGCACCGTTATCGAGGATAAGCCTTTCGGAATGAGTATAGTCAGAATCTTGCGAACACATACTTTTTGTTTGTTTTGGTTTTTTGTTGTGTTTGATTCTCTAGGAGCTCTAAATTTTTGTTTAAATGTTGAATTTTTTTACTATTATTAAGCTAAAAATATGGTTTTGTTGAATCTTTTTTAGTTGTATAGTTGTTTTGACAGCTAATTAATTGAATGAATGCAGGCTGTTGTTAATCCTGCTACTCGACTTGCCTTAAAGAGGTAATTGCTTCTGTTCTGCTACTATCAAGAATCAAAAGCTTATTCTCGAAATTTCTTCTCGTAGATTGATATAATATAGTGAAAGGATATTCGATTTATTTATTCTTGAATTGGATAATCTATTTTTCTTGTTGTTTCAATGGAGTGTTGTCTTAATGTGTTGATAATGCAGATAATGAATATTTTATAGGAGTTTTGATGTGGTTTTTTAATGGACAAGATCCATTAATTGTGCTTCTTAATTTGTTTATTTTTTATGTTATCAGTTCTATTATATTCGGGCATAGCCTAGAAGTGTAGGTACTTTCTTAGTTTGAATGATCTCCACTTCATAGGGTATTTTTGTGAGGCATCCAAATTGTTATTTGCAACTTAAAAAAGTTGCTACGCTCATTAGTTTACGCTCAGGTTGGATTGAAAATGAGTTCAGAATTATGGAGGAGGATTGGTTATCCTCTTTATCATTGCCTTGTCTAGCATTTATGTATATATAACTGTTTCAGGATATTGACTTAATTCATCCAACTAGAAAACAAATTCTTGATTTTTTAATTCCCACCAACTAACAAACTCTAATCAATTGCCATGTATTCTCTTACTTCTAATTCACATTTAATACTAAGTTCTTACTCCTAATTTTGACAATTTTCAGCTCCAACACGCCTTCCATCCGTTTTGATAATGTGTGTTATATCACTAGTTGATTTTTGTTTCACTTCACATATGTTTGTCAATTGAATGTGCTTAATGTTCACAATTGTTTACATTATTATAATGATTTTTTAGAACACCATCATTTATCATGTTTTGGGTAATTGTTGCAGATTCACATGGTGATAGCTTCTCAGCATCTGGATCAGATGTAGGCCATTAACCAAGGAATGGAATAGTTTAAGGTCAGTTCTTTTTCTTTATTTACAGAAAAAGTTATGTGCTCAGTGATACTTGAATTTGACATTTTTCTCCCATCTTGATTTCTAAATTGTACAATGGTTCATGATATCTGTCTGTATCTAGCATTTTTATCCACAAACTAGTCATATTTCATAGCCAAAATACTTGGGTGATATGCATTTTTCACCTTGGTTTTTGTTAGTTGAATGAGTTAATGTCGAAAAACTAAAAATCTGGGTTATAGTTTCAAGTGCTTGCCTTTTGTTTTTATAATGGTTATTTTACTTTATTCTGTTGTTTTAATTGTTTTTGTCGAACAAGAGGTTGTCTTTTTTTTTAAAAACCTCCGGAGGAACATTGTGTCCCTCCTTCCGGAAAAGATGGGTGAAAATTTTGGGCGAACGTCCCAACTAGGTTGATGCGTTCACTTACCTACAAAACACTCACCCCTCTTTTCATTAGAAAGAGCGTTTCACAAAAAGTGAATCGCCCAAAAATACGAAGTTCAAATACAAAGAATAGATGGATCAATTAAGAGATCCAAGGCCGAAAAAGAAATGAGTTTCTTCCTATATATTCTTAAAAAATAACCAACAATGATGAATATTAGCTACTAGTAAATCTTCATCTCTTCAGGTTCCTTTGAAGACAAATTTGTTCCTCCTCTTCCATATATTCCAAGCTACACTAAACCAAATTGCGGTTGCAAACTCTCTTTTAAGTCCTGGAATGAAAAATGATCTCCAAAGAACCAGAAATTCCGTCGCATGTCGAGGAATTGGGATTGAAATTCCCAACCATTTGAGGGCTTTACACCAAGTGGTCCAACTATCGTGGTAAAATAGGAGCATATGATCAATCGATTTTGACATCGGACAAAATGGGCATATCGAGTAGTTTAGTAATGTGCAATCTCTATGGAAAAGAAACTCACGGGTCTGTAATCTTGCATGAATCAAAAGCCAACCGAAGGTACTCCAAAGAAGCCAAAAAACTCACTATGATTTAGCCTAACCTTAGCATCATACAGCCCTATACAATATGAAGCTACCGAATACTCCTTGTTGGGGCCAATTCTCCATAAAAAATGATCACTCGATGAGGTAAAGGACAATACGACTTACTCTCAAGAGAGACGTCAATAGTGGAAGGATGGAAAATCGTCAGCACATGCAGAAAAATCAGATGTTCTAACTCCAAGCAATGATTACGCTCCGCTAAACGCAACCTACGATGCCATAACGGTCTTCCATTAGTCACCTTGTCAAATAATTTCAAACATGCCAAACTAACCAAACCCATTTTCATTCCACTTAAGTTCCAAAGATCTCCAAATATGTCTTTCAATGGTTGATCAATTGCCCCCCCCCCAAAAAATGGTTGAGTTTCCATTCCCAAGCCGAACCTGATAGGTATTGGTAAAAAATTGCAAATAATTTTGATTCTGAAAGCAACTAGAGATAATAACATTAAGCCAAATTGTCGAAAGCTTCGATCTATCAAAATCAAACAAATCCCACCAAGTTGCAAATCCATATCGTTTCACACAAAAAGTCGCCCATAAGGAATTATCATCCATGTTTCGGAGTTGCTAAAGCCATTTAAGTAATAGACTGCAATTTGTTAGCCTGAAATTCCGAATGAATAATCCACCTAGGTGCTTCGGAAAGTTTATAACATCCCAACTAAATTTGCAAATCCCCATACTAACGTGGTCACCTCTCCATAAAAAATTCCTCATAATGTAAACAAGCTTCCTATCCACCTTTTCCGGTAGTTTGAAAAGAGAAAATAAATAAATCGGGAGTAAAGAGAGTACTGATTTAATCAAGACCTCACTACCGGCATAAGAGAGACAATTTCCCCTTCCACGATGCAAGGCATTACTAAAATTTTGCAATCAGAGCATCCCAATTTCCCATGTTCAAGGGTTTATAACGGAGAGGAGTGCTGAGGTAGGAGATCGGGAATTTTTCTAGCTTGCATCCGAACCAAGAAGTAGCCGAATGAGTAAAGACATCATCCACATTAATGCCGAGAAGAGAACTCTTGTGATAGTTGATACGTAAGCCAGAAATGAGCTCAAAACAACGGAAAATCCTTATGAAATTCGGAATAATAGACTCGTCGGTTGGAAGAAAACATATTGTGTAATATGCGAACTACAACAAAGAAATGTCTGGTAAATATCTTCGATTTTGAACCTTGGAATAAGGCCCTCATGAATACTAGCATCAATAAGTCGCTTCAACCCCTCCACTACAAGAATGAAAATGAAAGGAGATAGTGGATCGCCCTACTTGAGTCCTCAGAGAATGTTAATTGGTTTTGACGAGGCTTCCATTGAGCAATATAGATGTGGTCGAATTATGTCTGCAATCCCTAAGCCATGAAATCCATTTGTAATAAAATCCCATTTTCCTTAAAACTGCATCAATATAAGTCCACAAGATGCTGTCAAAGGCCTTATGAAATTCTAATTTGAGGATAAAACATGGATGACGTTGCTCATGAATCAAGTGAATTACTTCAAACACTAAAAAAGAACATTCATGAATACTCCTATCTTTGACAAAAGCAAACTGATTCCTAGAAATCAAGGAAGGAATCTCCACTTTCTGTTTGGATGATAATAACTTTGTAATCACTTTGTAGACTACTTGAATTAAAGCTACAGGCCTAAAATTCTAGATAGGGCAACTACCTAGAATTTTCAAAATAAGAACTACGTATGAAGATTTTATCGATGCCGAGAGAAAAGATGTCTCATGAAAGTGATCGAGAATATGCATGAAGTCTGCTTTCAAAATGGGCCAAGCTCTCTTATAAAAGAAATGATTAAAACCATCTAAGCCGGGTGATTTATTCTCGTTACAAGAACACATCACATCCCAAACTCCTTCCTCAGAAAACTCCTCAGTCAATATCTGATTTTGAGCCTTTATAACCCGAGAAAAACCAAGCTTTCATAAGGAGAATGGAATTGGCCTGGGGCCTAAGAAAATCTCGGTATAAAACTCATTAATAGATGAGGAAATCAGCCACATGTCAAAGTAAATAGAGACATTCATTTCAAGAGATGAAATCCGATTATTCTGGAAGCGAGCAGAAGCGGTTCGATGAAAGAAACTTGTGTTGTTATCTCCTAAAAGAGTCCATTTCACCCTCAATTGTTGGTGCTTAATATTCTCTAAATGTGAACTCCGTTGAGTAAGTTCACTTTTAAAAGAGAGGAGTTCGGCCGCTTCGCCTTGACCCAAAGGCCGAAATGAACTACTTTCTATCAATTACAGTACTCGCTGCTCCAATACATCAATTACCTGCTTCTAATTTCCGAAATTCAAAGCATGCCATGGTTGAATTTCGTTGCCTAGAGTCTGTAACTGAAGGGATAAGTCTTTATTACCATGAGTCATACATATCGATGTCCATTTGTCGCAAATAAATGGAAGGAAAGTACTGCTATACCACCAGCAGTTTATTGACCGAAATGGTCTAGGGTCAGAAGCAACATGCATATGACTTTGGAATAAGATCGGGAAATGGTACGATAAAGAAGTATACACTATTTTGATTGACATTTCCGACCACCGATCCATAATAGAACAAGACACCAACACTATCAATTCATGAATATGACCTCTACCTTGAAGCAGAATGTCAAGAAGTCACAATCATTAATGAGATCATGAAAACTCGACAAAGATGGAGAAGTGAATCCGCTAGATCATTCATTACCATGAAGCACCTCATTAAAATCTCCATAAACAAGAACATTATCTAGTTGGCTAATAATCGGACTCAATTCTTGCCACATTAAACTTTGTTCATTCCAAACCGTAGCCCCATATAATGCAACAACATGAATATCCAAAGAGTTTGAGGGAAAATGCAAAATGATCCAACGCGAGGAAGACGCAATTAGAACTCCAGAAAGTAACTCACGGTTGTAAGATAAGGTAATATCCCCTGATAAGCCTTGTGAACTAATACATTGAAAATCAAAATCGTTGTGACCCCATATTTTCTGAAAAGTACCATCCGAAATTGAATCCACGTTTGTCTCAATCAAAACAAAGAAATGCAACTTAAATTTTCAAATATAAGAATGAATAAATCGTTGCTTAATTCAGTTCGACAATCCCCCATAGCAATTCCAACTCAAAAATGATAATAACATTATTAATAAATAGATATCCTAGATTAATACCTTTTTCCTTAACCAATCCTGTTCTGAATCTACTCCATTACCAATGCCTTTGAGCTCTCTTTGAACAAACCTAGTTTGACTCCATCAGACCAAGTGAGATGAGCCTGGCTTGGCTTTTCCACATGCGACTTAATAAACAACCAATTCAGTTGCTGGAAGTGTATATCAAAGAATCTGAGGTAGCAACCACATCGGAAGAGACTCGATGCACAACCATGTAATCATCTGCCAGAGATTCTGAAACTACTACTGTAGGAGTGCCCGAGACAGCTGCTACCAATGGCTTTGGGACAGTAACATCCTGCAACTTCAAGGCTTCAGTAGGACTGTTAGAAACATATTCCAAACGAGCAGAGATTGCCAACGCAGGTGGACTATCAGCTGACTCCGTGATAGAGGTAAAAGTTCCTGATAATTGGTTACCAATATACCTATCCTCAAATTCAGGAAGAGATGTGTAACTAGGTGACCTTTGAACATAAACTGAGCAATTCTTGCATGCTGTTAATTGCCTTATATGAGCCTTGACATCAATTCTGACCTCTCCCATGTTAAAGACGATGCGACGATCTTTCAAATCCAAAGGAACACTCATTACGCAAGTGACAACATCAACCCGATTCGGCCTAGCAAAATTATAATCAATCGAAACCAAGTCCCTCATAACAATAGCCATCTCTCAAATTAGAGGTTCTGTAATGATAGCCGATGGAAGCCCAATAAAGTAAGTAAAACATAAGTGCTTGGAGGGTATAAAATCTAATGAGTACGGCTGAACATCAGAAAATAAGTCTAGTAAAGAGAGCCAATCACCGTCAAGAAACACTACTAAAGCATTCTCAGAATAGAAGCCGATCACAACATGATTTCCTCATGTTTGTGTAATAAAATATACCGCAAATTTCCTATCTCTAACTATCCCAAATAAATCAGGAATCAAGTTAATGTTTCGTACCTCAGCTAAACAAGAGAGTCTAATCCACTCTGCTTTCTGCATAGATTGTGGTAAGTTAACAACAAGAGTCTACTTATTACTTAGTGCAACTACCTTAGCATATGACCGAGCATCTGTCGGAGAATCCATGAATGTATAACTAATTGACTATTTTTCTGTCTCACAATCCCAAGGGGTTGCTGCAAAGTCACGATTAGAGATTACATGCCTATCAAACTTCAACCTAAAAGCTCATAACCTAAATTTTTTGATTGAGATGGCATTCAAACGGAAGAGCGCCTCATGTATGGGAATTGAGCCTTCCAAAGAAAGGAGCCTCCAACAAGAGGTTGTTGATGATGATACCATTGGTTTTTGTTATTTAGCTTTGATCAATTATACATTTTTTAGTTTTGATAGAATATATATTATACATATTTGTAATTGTATATATTTGGCATAATATGTATTATACTCGTTTATTTTGTTGTAATGGTTTTGTTGTTAATTAGCTTTGATATAATATACTTTATATCTCTTTGTATTTGGTAAGATTGGAAGTAATGACGCAGCTTCTTTGTCAACCAAACCATCGTTGTGCATATTTTCTCCACCAAGGTGTAGCATGACTCATACTCGAGTAATTTCTTGCTCAAGTAGTACACTGCGTGTTCGCTTTTATCTTCGTGTTCTTGCACAGCATGGCTCCAACCGATGACTCCTCAATTGCTAGGTATGGGATCATGGGATTTCCAGGTTCTGGTGGGTGGAGGATTGGTGGGCTTAACAAGTATCGTTTGATTTTGTCAAACGCTACCTGACATTGGTCATTCTAAACTACTGGTTGGTCCTTTCGAAGTAGTTTGAAGATTGGCTCGCAGATGGTAGTGAGTATGGCGATGAATCTGCTTACATATAGTAGAGACCCCAGTAAAGACCATACTTCTTTCTTATATTTCGACGCGGGCATATCCCTAAAGGCTTTGCTTTTATCAGGATCCATCTCAATTCCTTTTTGGCTGACTATATACCCCAGGAGCTTCCGTGATGTGACCCCAAATACACACTTTTTTGGATTCAGGCATAGATTATACTTTTCAATTCTAGTGAGAAACTTATCTAGGACAGCTGGATGTTCCTCTCTGGTGTTGGACTTCACAAGCATGTCATCAACATAAAGTTCCACCTCCTTATAGATCATATCATGTAAGAGGGTTGTAACTACTTATTGATATGTTGTGCCAGCATTTTTCAAACCAAATGGCATTACCTTGTAGCAGTATATGCCCCATTCAGTGATGAATGCTATCTTGATCTTGTCAGTTATAGCCATTAGTATCTGGTTATAGCCTGAGAAGCCATCTATGAAGGAATACATGGTTGCCCTTGCTGCGCTGTCGACTAGTACATCGATGTGGGGTAGGGGGAAATCATCCTTTGGGGAGGCCTTGTTCAGATCCCTGAAATCCACACAAACTTTGACCTTGCCATCCTTCTTTGCTACTGGGATAATGTTTGTTAGCCACATCGGGTATTCAACCACTAGTATAATGTGTATTATTATTGTTTATTTTATTATTATAATGGTTTTGTTGTTATTTAGCTTTGGAATAGACTTCACGCATTTTTATATATTGGTATAGCATGTATTATATATGTTTATTTTTCGATTATATGTTGTATAATACAATTTATACCTTTTCACAAAGAGAATGTGCAGATTATACGATCTTTTTAATGTCTCAACTTCTTTCCTTGAGTAGACAAGATGAAGATGAAACTTCAAACTAGTGATTTCAATTGAATTGGATGATAATTTTGATGGGATGTTGAAGTGGGATCATTGTTGGAGTTATTGCTAGAAATGAGTATAATCACTTTGAATTAGATGATACTTTTGTTCGCTGTGAGTTTGTATTCAATTTCGGATTTTCGATTTTTGATTTTTTTGTGATTTCAGTATTTTCATTTTTTATTTAAGTACTATTTTGATATCTACTACTTATTTCTTCTAAGTTCTTTTGAGTCTCAATTGTTTATATTTATTATGTTTTACGATTAGCTTGCGATTTTCAAGATTTCATATCTTTTGAACTTTTCAATTTGGATGAATGTTTTTGATGTTGAGATCAATAATGGTGTTGTTTGGGCAGATGATGATAATAAATAGATTTTGTCTCAAGATTGGTTGATGATCTCAATAGCATGCCACATGTTTGATGAAATTCCTAATAGATTTGACTTATGTGTAGATTGATCTCATTGCAAGTTTCCTTTACTTTTATTAATTTTTATTTACATGTTTTACAACCTTTTTTTATTGTTTCATCTCCTTATCTTTTCCTATTCATTTAAAGTATTATTATACTTAATTGGTGAATAGTACAAAAAAGGTATTCCTAAATTTGAAATTCTACAAGTGTTTTTTTTCTATTGACCAATTGCTTATACTTTTTTATATTTGTTTTAAAATTCTTATACCTTTTTTGTAATTGGTATAATCATTTTAGATTGTTGAATTTTGTTGCAGAGTATTGAATATAACTTTTGTTATTAATTTATTGGTGATATAATTGATTTTATACCTTTTTTTTATTTTTTATATAATATATTATACATGTTTCGGTTTCATTATTTGTGGTTATTTTTGGCAGAGATTTTTTCCATGAATGAATTTGGGCTCTTGCTTCTTCTATGCTGAATGTATATTTGGCTTGAGATCGTTGCAAACTTAAACAAGTATAAGCATGTTATTTGTGAAGGGAGGAGTGCATAGCAATCTGCCCATTTCCAGCATTATAACTCCATCAGCAGCTTATGACACAATAATTATCAGTTTTTCATTATTTCCATGGGAGCTAATAAAAGTAAGATACTGAGGTTTGGGGGATGGATTGATCCATTTTTCGAGGGATTGTGCAAGTATTTGTCGTTTACTAAGGTAAAAGTAAAGGCCAATTTGAATCAAAGATGTTGTATAATGCGTATTATACGAGTTTGCATTTTGGTATAATGTAATTTTGCGAATTTGTATTTTGGTATAATGTGATTTTTTCAGGCATTATTATGCTTATCATACGAGTTTGCATTTTGGTATAATGTGATTATACTATTTTACATTTTGGTATAATGTGATTTTTTCTAGTCATTATTATGTGTATTATATGAGTTTGGGTTTTAATATATTGTGATTATACTAGTTTGCCCTTTGGTATACTGTACAATATGTCAAATTTCTGTATCTATGATTTTTTCGAGGTAGTATAATGTTATGGTATAATGATTAAATATACAATGGAGTAAAATGAAACTGCAACTAAAATCCACAAATCAAAGTATTCACAAAATAATTTTAGTATCCAACATATAATTCAATTAATTAAATGTAGTCCAATGTTTCTTTTCATTTCTCATCATCGGCATCCAAATTTTCATCCTCTTTCCTCCGTTATGTCTATACAAGATCAATGTCAGCCTTGTTATAAGTGCTTTGATGCCAAACCATTTAGGGAATAGTTTCCCCTCTATTATGTATTCAATGTAGCACAATATGAAAATTCCACAATCCCCGAAATTAACGGAAAAATTAGTTCATTACTTAACAAAAAAGAAAGAGCCTATATCTTCACTATTGACATATGTAAATTTTCTAGAGAGCCCATATGCAGCCATTGAGTAAAAGGTTAGGTAGGGGGCAAAGAATAAGCATGTTTCTAGTATTTCAACAATATGGAATGAATTCAATAAGCAAATAATTTGGACGTAATTTCAAATTTACCAACTATGTATTAAATTAGTATTCTAGAAAAAACATATCAACAGTCCTTGATTCTAGCATTCAATGATTCACTAGTTCTCAAAAATATTTAGCAAAGTGAAAAATGTCACTCGAACTTAAAAATCATATGATTTATATTGTTACATACTACATATCCTCTAACCAAGTTCGCTAAATATAAAAGCAAGTGCAAAAGTAAAAGGTAATCATTCTACTTCTAACAATTCATGAATCAACTTTTTAAGAGGTTTGTAATTGTATAAACCATAGTAGTTAAAGGCATGTCTAAGCTTGACTAGGCTCTCGGTCGCAGCCTTGCTCATTTATGGGTTTTAGGATAAATTTTGTGACAAAAGCACCCCAAGGTGCCCCTAGGCAGCTAAAAAGGCCAAAGCGCAACCTTATGCCTTAACTGTGCCTCAACACCTTGACTACTATGGTATAAATAATATATATTAACTATTGTATTATATTTTGGCATTTTGTTTTCTATAATCACTCTTTCCAATTGATTACAAGTTACAACCATTTAATTTTAAGCAATAAAACAAAAGAAATAACACAAGAAATAATAACTTGGTCGATGATTGGCCTTACATTTCTCATATAACCCACTTTTTTTAGCATTTCTTACAAAAGAAATAACACAAGTATACCAACAGAGTTAGTTTTTTTCAAATTTTTTTTAATTGTCACTGAAAGTTTTGAGGAATCTGATATTAGTATCTTAAAACGAGATACATGTTGCTTTCTTGAACACCAACAATAAAACTGCATGCAGAGAATTAACTCCCAACAACAAGGCAAGCATATATGTCTCAAACAGAGAGAGAACCTAATGGAGAGCACATGTATTTATAAAATATAATGTACATAAGAATACATGCCTAGGAAGAATAAAAATAAAAACCTATTCAAGACAAAATGATAGAGAAACAGATTTCCTAATAGCTCAAACACTCACTAAAACATCGTACTTAATCATGAAATTTTTAGAAATTGTAATATCTTCTTTCAAAATTGTATCATATGAACATATGAAAAGGTTATTTAAAACAATATCTATTAATGTATCCACATGCTTCAGGAAGACTTCATTGAATTAAATAGCTCTGGTAAATACAAGTTTTAATGCTTTTATAATACATATTATACCATTTCTAATTCTAGTATAATATGTATAATAGAATAGAAAGAGCCTAAGCAAAATAAAAAATATAGAGTTCTAGATCTAAAGACACTCGCACGAAAATACAAAAATAAAATGAAATTCAGAATGGGGAAATGCTATTGTTTCATTACCTCATTTTCCGAAAGATGCCCATCATGCACAAAAATTCATCTTCACTTTCATCCTCATTTGTAAAAATAGAGGTTACTCTAGATTCTTTCTCACATCTTGACAGAATCCATGGATAAAGTATCTAACATCAAATAGTTATTTCACTTTAATTTAAAGGTACAAATGGCAGCAAAACTTAATATTAGCTATCGGTGTCACGAATGAAAAAGGGGTCAATGTATTGGAGAGTCACAAAATATAGTGTTTATTTACATGAGAGCTAAGAATTAACTTTTTAGCATGTGATTGTCAAAATAAACCATAGACAGACTGCACTAATAGGCTAAGTGCCCAATTTGTAACAATGACACGAATATAAACACAATACACCTACATACATGCGTGGATACATAAGTCAACAGAGTAATTAATGAGAAAATATATTCATGATATGCATTTCACACACAGAATCTCACAGATACAAACTTAGATTTTAACTTACTGGCTCAAAGGGAAACTCATGTATTAGACCACTTGAAATATGGTATAACGACATTATACCAAAAGCAAAAACGGCATAAACCTATAATATCAAAGTTGTATGATAGCAAAACCAACAAAAAGAACACGAAAATGAACTACAACAACTAAATTCTCAGTCTAAACTAAAATCTCAAATGAAACAAAATCCTGCAAAATTGAAAACAACGTCAAGCTTCACCGATTCTCTTTGAGGCATTTTGTCGAACACCTTCTGTGCATATTTCAAAGCTCTTAATTCAAAATCATATATGACTTGTTATTTGCTAATTTATATAAATGTTTCATGGAAACTAACTACATAAATCAAATTTGTATTTTGTCCAGGTTATAATCGTACTGGTTTTTTTTATTTCTTCAACAAATAGTTTGAATCTTCTTCTCTAACAATCGGAATAATTGATTTACAGGAGTATTTTGCTTGAAACATTTTTCAAATATTGAAAACCAATTGAAATTCATAGCGATTGAAAGTGAGATTTAAATATTTGAACGAATAAGGAAGGGAGAGTTTTTCAATGTGTTGAATGCATTGAATATTGGTGTAGTTGGGAGAAACTGAGAACGAATTGTTACAATTATGATTCTTTAATGGGTTTCTTAAATTATGATTTTTTGGGCTAAATTACTTTCACTAATTCTTGCATTTGTAATAAAATCCCTAATTTTAAGGTTTTACGGTTAATTGAACTTTTTGCAAGTGGATTAATATCAAAATTCGACATATCAAATATAAAATTATTGAATCTAAGCTTGATAAAAAATTATAGTATGAAACACGGCGTGGAATAATAGTATAGATGGACTTATAAGTATGGCCCTTGCTAAGTCAACACATTTGTCTTATTCTATTCGGGGACCATTCTGGTTATAATTGGAGCTCAATCTCATCAGTTATATGATGCTACAAATAATGTCAAATTAAGTGAAGTGGAATCGTTGATGTTCATCAAAATTAAAAAAATCATGTTACTTAAAAAACGTCAAATTTAACAATAATGCAAAAACAAATTTGTCTCTTTTCAAATTGTTCCGCAATAGATTGCTTACTCGTTCCTTTCTTGCAAAGTGGAACATCCATTTATTGAACGATGCTCTTTTCCTACATTGTAAACTTTAGTGTGGTTTGCCCTGTGTACCCCTTTGAGATTATGTAAACGGCAAATCAACGGGTAGGTCCCTGTCACCTCTCTTTTGAATCATTCATTTATAAAAAAGGTTTATTTTAGTTGAAAAAGTTAAACAACAATTAAAAAAGAAAATTAACCATTAAACTATACCAAAATTTTGTTAGTATATATCATGATGACAACTAACATTTGATTGTGGTTGAAAAAGCTCCGTAAATAATTATATTCTCCCAAGATTTGTACTAATACAATATTATTTCATATTTCTAGAAAAAAAAACTAATACAATATTGTTACCTTCCTAGAGTTTGTCAGTACAACTAATACCTCTTTGTATTTTATTTACACTCAACTATTACTTCATTCTATTATGTTTTTAACTATTCCATACAAATATAACTTTTGTTGAGGAAATAGCCCTTACTTTTATTTTTTCTATACATTTAAGTTATCTTCGTTAGTAAATTTATTATTGGAGTATCTTCAATTCATCTGTTTTTTTTCTTAATCTGATTTTCTATATTTGATTCATTAATTTCTTTGTTAAAAAATAATTTCCTCTCCTTAACATAGAATAATAAGGAAGGAAAAAACTCCACCTCACCCCACCCCACACAAATGTGACCTCGAACTTGTAATATCTAGAATCATAGTTTCATGTCTCGACCACTAGACTATAAGAAAACTCTATTAAACTTATACAAAGTAATTCAATTACATGTCCATCACAAAATATCATCACAAATTTAGCAGTAAGCGCTTCAAATTTAGTGAGTTTGAATACATTGATGTCAATGCATTGTGCCAGAGACTGATCGGTCATTTTCTTCACTTTTGGAACAATGGTTTTCATATTGGCCATCTTGGCCCTTAGTTCTGCTAGTTCAGCTTCTTGCTCTCCTACATTTTTTGATCCAGATGCAATCAGGCCTTCCACATCGTTCCGGAATCCCTAGGTGTTCATGAAATTGCGGAGAGCCTGATTGAGGGCTTCTTCACTGACCATGTTGCTTGGTTCAGCAAAGAAATCACCAAGTGACTCCAGCACTGGAAGATATTTGACTTTTGGTGTACCTAATATTCGTCTCAGCCAAGTGTTAGTCCGTTTCCAACCTAAAATGTACGCGATCAAGTATCAATAAGTTTCTTGGATCTTTTACCCATTGATCTCCCAAGATGAAGATAATGGATGAATGAATAATTAATATTTATTATTATTTTGTCTGGAATATTTGATGGGGTTGTGGTCTGAATACCGATTGGGTATTAGCCAGAATTGAATACTATTCCCTAGTAGAGTGACTCTTAGGGTTAAGCCATTTTGTAAATGCTTAATTGTTTGGAAGGTTGATTTAGTTTTGACTCGTTTCACTGGCCGGTCTAAGTTGACTCATTTGTCGAATATGTCATTTTTAGTCGGCATTATGAATTTTGCCTATGTATAAACAAGGACTTTTTGAGTAAAATTAATGCTAATATTTCTACAATCAACCGATAAAATGGTATTTTCGGACCCCGCTCACCATAACTCGAGACCACCGCGACCCCTTGGGTACCCTGTACTAGAAAGGTAATGCATTAACCCGCCCGCTTACAATGGCTACTCTGTTGTAGAGCAGTTTTATTTTCATTTAAAACCATGTTTTAATAAATAATCAACTTTTTCGACATGATAAAGAACTTTTATTGCAAATTTTGAGAATTATGATTTGTGCGATGAAAACACAAATTTCAGGATTGCATTTGGATAGGCATTATCTCTCTCGATAACATATTTAGGTGTCTTTTGGTGTGGTATCACTCAATTTCATTGTAGGGCTTGGGGATATGGATATGATCACATCCCTTGCGGAACATACAAAGAACTTTGGTTCGCATAGGGAAATAGTACGTAAGATTATTATAAGTGGAAAGAATCATTTTGGTTCGTTTTAGGGCCATTGAATTCTAGTACACAAAGGCACATTTGACACATTATACTTAGTATTGAGACCGAAACCCTAATATAGATGAACCATTGCCACTTTCTTATAGGTACCATAAACCTTGTGAGAATGCGAGCAGACTTTGTTTGTCCCTCATTAACATAAAGAGAAGTAAACAAATGGAGATTACCAGTGAAAGACATGACTTAATTATTTTCTCCCTATGCATGTTTTATACAAAACTTGTAAAATTTCTACATGTCATGACATCACAAATGTGTGAAGAGTTAATTACATCTTTATGCAGCCATAATATTTATTATGTGACAACATTTTAAATAAACTTAAACTCTGATTATCAAAGTCACATTCCCAACTATTAAAGTCACTTTGACTATGAAAGATACATTCCTGAGTATCAAAGTCATCCCGACTATTAAAGTCACATTCATGACTATTAAAGTCACATCCTGATTATAAAAGTCACATCCCAACTATTAAATTTACATCCTGACTAATAAAGTCACATTCCCTACTATTAAAGTCTTTCAGAGAAATAAAGTAACATATTCCGTCTACTAAAGTCACATTCTAACTATTCTAGTCACTCCATCTATTAAAGTCACACTCCGACTATTAAAGTCACATTTCGATTATTAATGTTACATTCCTAACTATTAAAGTCACATTCTCAACTATTAAAGTCATCTCGATCATTAAAATCATATTCGTGACTGTAAAAGTAAAATCGTTAACCAAAAAAGCAACCAAACTTTAAATCCGACTATTAAAGTCTCATTCTTGACTATTAAAGTCACAATCCTCACTTTAAAAGTCGAATAGTTGATTGAAAAGTCCAGTGTTGATTAAATAGTCAACTCAACCTCAAATTCGACTAGTGAGTTATCCCAACTATTAAAGTGACATTTCCGAGTATAAAAGTTGAACTATTTACCAAAAAGTCAACCATTGATTGAAAAAAGTAAAATGTTACCCAAAAAGTCAATTGAAACTCAAATTCAACCAATGAGTCATCACGATTACTAAAGTCACATTCCTAGCAATTAAAGTAACATTTTCGACTGTAAAAGTCAAACCGTTGACCAATTAGGCAACCAAAACTTAAACGCAACTAGTAAAGTCACATTCCCGACTACTAAAGTCACACTTTGACTGCTATAGTCACATTCCCAATTGTAAAAGTCTAACTGTTGACCAAAAATCATTATTGGCAAAAAAAAGTCAAATTACCTCAAATTTGACTAGCAAGTCACATTCAGAATATTAAAGTCACATTTTGATTATTGAAGTCACACTCTCCGACTCTAAAAGTAAATCTTTGATTAAAGTCAACCTTTGACTAAAAAGTCAACTCTAATCGACCAGCGAGTCGAGTCAATTAAAATCTACCTAGTCAGTCACCCAATTGTAAAAGTCACCTTTCCGATTGTAAAAGTCAATTCTCCAACAAAAAGTCAACTAGTCGATTCAACGAAAATCGACCAATGAGTCATCTAATTGTAAAAGTCACCTTTGAGACTATTAAAGTTACTCCATTTATTAAAGTCACATCCCAACAATTAAAGTCACACCCCGACTATTAAAGTCACAAAACTAACTAATAAAATCACTTTTGGACCAATGACTCAACCTAGACCAACCAACGAGCTGAGTCATCCAAAATCCAACAAGCGACTCATTTGAATATTAAAGTCATCAAAACCAACTTATAAAGTCACTTCCGGACAAAAGAGTCATCCTAGACTGACTAGGGAGTTAAATCATCCAAAATTTAACTAGTGACTCAAGTGACTATTAAAGTCACCAATACAACTAATATAGTCATCTTAGAACAATGTGTCCACCTTGATAGACTAACGAGCAAAGTCATCTGAAATTTTATTAGTGAATCATTTGACTATTAAAGTCACAAAAACCCACTAATAAAGTGACTTATAGATCAATGAGTCAACCCAGACCGATAGACGAGTCAAGTTATCCAAAATTTGAATTATGAGTCATCTGATTATTAAAGCCACTAGAAATACTAATAATGTCATCTTTGACAAATGAGTTAGCCTAGACCAACTAATGAGTCTAGTCATCCAAAATTCGACCTATGATTCATTTTATTATTGAAGTCATCAAAACCAACTAATATAGTCACTTTTAGACCAGTGATTTAACCCAAATCGACCAACAAGTCGAGTCATCTAAAATTTGACTAATGAGTCATCGAATATTAAAGTCACCAATATGAATGATAAAGTCATCTTTTACTAATGAGTCATCCTAAACTAACTGTTAAAGTCACATTATGACTATTAAAGTCACACTCTCTTATTGTAAAAGTTAACTCTTTGACTAAAGTCAACCTTTAAATAAGAATTCAACTCTAAACGACCAGTGAGTCGAGTTGACAAAAATCTAACCAATGAGTCACCTGACATTAAATGTCACCTTATTTATCTATAAAAGTCAACTATCTAACTAAAAAGTCAACTTAGTCAACTAGCAAATCACGTCAACCAAAGTTTGACAAATGAGTCATCCAACTATAAAAGTCATCTTCTCGAGTATTAAAGTCACTCTGATCGACTAATAAAGTCACTTCTACACCAATGAGTCAACCTCAACTGAATAGAGAATTGAGTTATACAAAATCTGACCAACGAGTCATTAGACTTTTAAAGTTACAAAAAATGACTAACAAAGTCATCTTGGACCAATGAGTCACTTTAGACTGACCAATGAGTCATGTCAAAACCAAATCAACCTTCCAAACAATTAAGTATTTATAAAATGACCGAACCCTCGAGTCACTCTTCTATGAAAGAGTATTCAATTCTAACTAATAGCCCATCAGTATTCAAACCACAACCTCATAAAATAATCCACATAAAATATATTAATTAATAGTAATCATTCATACATACATTTTCTTCAACTCAGAAGATCAATGTGTAAAAGATCCAAGATACTTGATCGCCTACATTTTAGATTGAAAATAAACAAATACTCGGTTGAGATGAATTTTAGGTACACCAAAGGTCTAATATCGTGTAATTCTAAAATAACTTGTTGATTTCTTTGTTGAACCAAGTCACATCGCAGGTGAAGAAGCCCTCATTTAGACTATTCGGAACTTCATGAACACCTACGACTTATGAAACATCATGAAAGGCCTGATTGCATCTGTGTCAACAATGGCAGGAGATAAAGAAGCTAAACTGGAAGAACTAACAAATAAGATGGCCAATATTAAAACCATTAATTCAAATGTGGAGAATATGAGGACATCCATCACGGGCAATTGATCAACTCTGATGATGAAAGTTATGCATGTTATCAAGACACCGATTTCGATGACTTTGGATCTGCGATAAGTTAAGATATTAGGGAGTTCACCGACTTTGACTTTGATGATGAACCTATTAATGGAGGATACCTCCACATGATTTGAGAACAGGGCGAGGGATCTTTTGATGAATATATTAAGAAAAGAATCTTGATAGAGAATGACCTCACATCACCACATAGACATGACAATTGAGTTAAAAATGATTGGACCATTGAGGGAGCCAAGAAAGCTAGTAGCATTGAAAATGGAACCATTGACATGCTTAAGCAAAACAAATATGGATGAAGTTTTGGTAGAATTCCATTATGTGATGGAATACTATCAGATTTTGAAACTTATTTATGCCTTTGTAATTGAACTATTCTTGGAAAAGAAAGTTTTCAGTTGGTATATTAAGACCAACAAGCTACTTGCTATGACTTTTGGACACCTTTAGAGAATAAGTTCAACTAAGCCTATCACTCTAATGAATGAGGCTCACATACTGCCTATTCCTCCTATCCTACCAACTCATATTACTCCACCAATCAAGATTGAAGAACCCACTAGTAATAAGCTCAAAGAAACTTCCTTGAAGCTCAACATTTGGTAATTCCTCTTCTAGTCCCAAGAACATCTACTAGTTATATTCAAGAAGCTCATGGAAGTTGAGACTTCACCTTTGGCCTCAATCGACCAAGTACGTGTACTGCTCAACACTAAGATAAGCATGGTAATCCCTGACATTGTATTCAAAAGCTCATATCTACTAGATTAAGGGACTCATCGTAATAGGGCCCTTTATTTAAAAGAAAATGTCTTCAACCATGTCATGCCTTATGTCATGGTTGATAATGGTTCATTATTTGAATTTCTAAGACAAATCCTTCCCATGCTAGAATTGAGCAAAGGAGCACTAAAAAAATCAATGGAAGTTATAAAAGCCTCTAACGACTCCAAGAGACAAGTTATCGGGATATTTGAAGTACAAGTCACCATTAGGGAGATATCATTGATCATCCTTTCTAAAATGGTTGACATTTTGGTGACCTTCTCACTAGTTCTTGGGAAACCTTGGTTTCATGCCTTAAGAGGAGTTCCCTCCACTCTCCACTAAAAGGTCAAGATCCCATTTTGAGAAAAGATCACTAATCTTGAAGCTAACGAAGCATCAACCGTCACGACCCTCAAAATGGAATGAACCTATCCAAAAGGATTCACCAATGCAGCATTTGCTGAAAGCTAAATGATTATCAGAGGGTCATTGTACCTCAGGGGTTAAGGATTACATGAGACAACATCACATTTCAAGTACTAGACTAGTAGCACAGGGGAAAGGCATGCTTACTTTTGATATCGGGTTAGGGAAACTAAAGCTAAGTAATCTCACCTATAAAGGCTCTAAACATAAAAATGCAAACCCCCATAACTTTCAAGCGGTCTGTCGATCAACCATATGATAGGACTCTAAAGCCAATCACTTACTAGAAAAATACTCAACTAGGTTTTGAGATCTTCTTTAATGTTATCAACTATGACCAATATGGAAAGGAGCCAATTGTCAGTATGCTCAAAGAAGAGAAAGAACAATTACCAAACATCATCGACCATGACACTAGATTAATCTTCGATTAGGTGAAGCGCAATATACAAGGTGAAAAAAGAGGATCTAAAAAATTAAGGAACCTTAATCGAAGAGGAAGTGTTCCTCAATACTCTCACTAAGATGCTCAAAGCCCACCTTAGAGTGGTTGAGGAAACCAAACTCGAAGCCAAAGATGAGCAAATGGAGGAAGTTATCTCTGAGTTTAACAAGGCCAGAAAAAGGCAAAGCCAAGATAGAGATTGAGGATCATGAGGAGGAGATACTTATGATCCCTGCGAACAAAGCCAAAAAGGAGCATCAGCTATTGAGGAGCATATTGTCAAACATGGAGATCCCATGCCTATAGATGAGGATGAGTCTTTTATCTCTATCTCTAATATCTTTGAACTGAGTAATGTATTTTATGATGCATATATGCTTATTTGGATTATTTTTCGGATTATGATTCCATGTATCTTTTTCAACATACTCTAGCATTTGCAATATTAACGATGCTATCACAAAAGAAATTAATTTAAACATTGAAGTTGATCCTAAAATGGTATTAATTTCTAATCAACTATCTACTGAATAAGAGAGAAATATTAAAAATATTAAAACAACACATTTCAGCTTTCACTTGGTCTTACGATGATATGCTTGGCATCAACAATCACAATTCAGAGCACAAGATCCCTACATACCAAATTTTGCCTAATTAAGCAAAAGATGGGAAGATTGAATCTAGAATGGGCCGATAAAGTAAAAAGAAGAGATTGCCAAGCAAATCAAATAAAAATTCCTCGAAGTGGTCAAATATCCCAAATGGTTGGTAAATGTAGTGCTAGTTACTAAAAAGGATGGAAAGGTTAGAGTTTGTGTGAATTTTCATGAATTGAATAAGGCCACCCCAAAGGATGATTTTCCACTGCAACACATCAACGTGCTAATTGACAGCGCTGTAAGAGCATTTTTTTTATACTCATTCATGGAAAGATTCTTTGGTTACAACCAAATCTTGATGAACATGATTGATAAGTTCATGAAATCTTTCATCATGAAATGGTGCACATACTGCTACCAAGTCAAGCCATTCGGATTGAAGAATAACGGAGTTACCTATTAAAGGTCAGTCACTACACTATTGCATGATATGATCCACAAAGAGGTAGAGGTCTACGTGGATGAAATGTTAGTAAACTCAAGCACTTCATAAGAACATCCTAAAGTATTAGACATTTTCCTTACCCAAATTGATAAGTACAATCATCTACTTAACATGAAGAAAGGTATGTTCAGAGTTCTAGTATGCAAACTATTAAAACATATAGTTAGTCAAAGGGGCATATAAATGGGCTTCGATAAGATCAAAGCAAATTAGAGAGATGCCAACACAAAAAACAAAGAAAGAAATCAAAAGCTTCTTAAGGTCTCTACAATATTTCAATCAATTTATAGCCAGATTGACTACCATATGTGAACCCATCTTCAAACTCCTGAAAAAGAAACAATCAATGGAGTGGAATGATCATCGTTAAGAAGCTTTTGAGAAAATTAAAGCTTACTTGGCATATCTGCTAGTGCTAAAACCTCCCACATTGGGAAAGCCATTAATTCCTTACTTGGATATTGTAGAGACCTCCGTAGGGGCAATGCTTTTCAAAGAGCATGAAGTTAAGAGAGAGCATGCAATCTATAACCTCAGTAGAAACTGCTAGAGTATGAGACTCGCTATAAAAGAGTGGAGAAAACACGTGCAACGATGGTATGACTAACCAAGAAGCTCTGATATTACTCCTAATCATATCACATTCAAGCGATGGTTGTGGTATACCCAATGAAATATCTCTGCCAAACTCCCTCCTTGATAAGGAGATTATCAAGTTGTTTTTATTACTTTGTGAATTTAACATTGATTATGTTACTAAAAAATTCATAAAAGGAATAGCGGTAACCGAATTCTTAGTGAACCAACCATTGGAATCCGAGTATCTATGGAATTTGGAATTCCTAGATGAGGAGTTAGCCAGGATTACAAATGAGCCTAAAAAATGGATGATATTCTTTAATAAAGCTATAAACAAGAAGGGAGTAGACGTATTGGTCATAATTATTACACCAGATGGAGGGGTGATACCTTTGTTGAACGTTTAGAATTCCTAACAAGCAACAAAGAGGCTAAATGTGAAGCTTGTTTGTTCAATATGACTACACTAATGAACCTAAAGGTGGATAAGGTCAAAATCATTGGTGATTCTGCTCTGGTAATCAAACATGTTACTAGTGAATGGGGAATTAAAGGAAGAGTCTCTCAGACCGTACCCAGAAGCCATATAGAGAAAAGTAACTTCGTTTAGCGAATATAAATTCTTTCACTTGCAAAGAGATGAGAATTAGACGGAAGATGCTCTAGCTACCACGACATCGATGTTGCAAGGACCACATGGTCAACCAATGAAGCCACTTATCATGGAAATGGCTAAGTCTTTGTTCCATGATTTTCATGACAAATATTGCGATAATAGAATAAAAAACCTTGGTACACTAACATTATCTAGTATCCGAAAGATGGAAACTATCCATAGACACAGACATAAACATGTTAAGAAGATTGGTTGTTCAATTCTTCTTGGTAAAAGGAGAAATATTCAAAAGATCTTCAAATAATTTAATACTAAAATGTTACTAATGAAAAGGAGAAGAAAAGCAATCAGGGAGAATAATAACAAAAATACAAATGAATTTCTGCTAAGAGCTAGTAAGGGCTTTTAGGTAATATAAAGACAAAAATTAAAAGAAGAATATCCTTGGTAAAATCCTTCTAAGGAACCTTGGACAATAATGGATGGTAATTTTGGAATAAATATTGCTTAACTTTTGTGAATAAATAACACTTTCTTTTACGACAATATTGTTACTAATTTTTTTTGAAAAACTTCCGGAGGAACAATGAGTCCCTCCATCGGAAAAAGATTGGGAGAGGTGAAAATTTCGGGGTGATCGTTCCAACTAGGTTGATGCGATCGCTTACCTATAAAACACCTAACCCTCTTATTATTAAATTAAATTAAATTCTCCAATGGAGAAAGCGTTAAATACAAGCAATTAAAATACTAGGGTGAGCAAGAACATCACTTACGCCACTCGGAAAGCTACGCTTCCTAGTAAAGAAAGTAAATTTACAAAAGTAATAACTAAATAGGATGACATCTTCTTCTCTATAGTGATCGTAACAAATTAGGCCATTTCTTCTTTTACAAATATGCCACGAAATAACGAACCACATAGAGGTAGCAAAGTCTCGATTTGGCCCAACAACGAAGAAGGACGGCCATAAGGAAAGGAAGCCATAGGCCGAGTTTGGGATAGTTACCGACACCCCAAACAAAAGGAAAAGGTCACACCAGATCAATCGAGCTTTAACACAATGGAAAAGCACATGTTCCATGGTTTTAATTTCATAACAAAAATGGCATTGCATGTTCCCTAAACACCCTCTGTGGAATATGAATGATTTTGAAGGAATTCTACAGTGGAGCACTAGCCACCCGAAGAACTGAATTTTAGGCACAAGACACGCCTCCCAAACTATCTTGAGATCCACATCTAGACTATTTGTAAGTGATTTAACCCATGCCTAGTTGAAATTTGCTGCCATGTAGACCTTTGATCCGCCACCAACCCATTCGAACATTTACTAATGAAATGTTATATGTGTGCATTAAATGAACATTCAAAATCATTTGATGAAAACATACATTCACAAGCATAATTTGCTTTATTACACATAATTGCATCACAGACAGAGATAAAGAAGAAAAGAAGAAAGACAAGAAATAAACCTTCATTCTCACACAACAAATGGTAATTAGCAATGACAACAACACAAAGCCTAATAACCAATAAAGTTATGGCAAAGACGCGCGGTCTCATTCCTTTTCTCTTCGAAGGTGAAAAGCCTACAAATCCATGCCAACCAAGTACAATAAGTTGCATTAGGGTAAGAGTCTACCTGAATAGTGAAATCTACCAAAACCTTGGTGCGACCAATATACCTCTCCTCATACCCCTGCCTCCGACAATAAATCAGCTAGGTGTGAGCAAACAACATTTTGACTAGCGCATCAAAGCGGGACGAAAGACTCTAATTGAGAGTTATTTTTATTAATTTATTAAAATGATATTTTAATAAAAATAATTGTTATGTAAATAAACCGATTGTAGACATACATATATATAGATTCAAATCAATCAATAAGGAAACTCACGCCTTTTGTAATGGAAATGAAGGATTCATGAAAAAGATCTTGTGCTAAAAGAAATTAAAAAAAGTGTAAAATTAGTTGGAAAATGATAATATTGGGGGAAAACCAATTTATTACGATATGAGAATAAATAATTTCTATTTTATTAAAAGTCTATTTATGGAAACATGTCAATATGGAAACAAAGTTTACATTTTGGAAATGTTGATTAAATCAAGAAAAAATATTAAATAAAACTGATTCTTTATAACAAAATATTCAAAAGAGATTGATTTTGTACGAAAGAAAAAGGATTTTGTATATTTAAAAGAAAGAACTTGAATTCCTTTTATTAACACATCTTAAATAAAATAAAAATAGAACTAGAAAACACTATTTAAAAAATATTGGAGTCGCCACCCGGTTTAAGAAATATTGAAGTCGTCACCTGGTTTAGCTCTACCTGGAAATTCGGTATAATCAATCCGACTAGGATTTCTATACCTATTAAAGAGAGATTCTAGGTCTGAACAAAGCGTTTACTAGTTTACTTAGTCTTTTTTTATAGTGAAAATGAGATAATGAGATAGATGGCTTGGACATTCCAACTAGGTTGGCACACTAGTCTACTTAGTTCAAAATATTAATTTCAAATTATTATGCCTTTTTATCATTTTTATGCCTAATTCCATTTTTAATCCTATGCTATTTCTATATGCTCAAGTAAAAAATATAAAAGCTAGCAAATAAATAAATTCTACATCTCAAACAAGAAAATAAATCATAGGAAAATAAGGAGATTACAACTGCCTAGTTATAATGATTTAAGAGGACAAAAATCACATTAAAATAAAGAGGATTTGTATTCCAGTTCGAGTTTGAGATTTATTTAAATCTCAAGCTCTATCTTCATAACAAGTTCACTTGACATCTTGCAAAACTCATATAAACCATCAAAATAGTTATAGAAATAGAACTTATACAAGTATGATGAAATGAAATATTAAAAATAAAAATGAAGAATAAAATTGAACGAAATGATAATACCCTCATGTTTATCTTTGTGGTATGATTCTAGGATACTCCATTTGAACTTAGAAAATATTTGAACCATTAAAAGAAAATAGAATTTTGTTGGTGTAAACAAAATGAAGCAATTTTATTTATAAAGTGTGTGAAAATGTTTTGAGAAAACTGTTTTAAATGAAAAGTGTCATGAAATATTCTAGCAAAGAAGATAGTAGAGCATAATTGAAAATGTGTGAAAAGAAAATCCTCACAAAAATTACCTCATCAAATTAGATATTTAGAAGCCTATTGATAGGCTTAAGTTTTCATGAAAATGGTGAATTACACAAACTTAGAAAATAATAAATCAGTATTTAAAACAAAATAATCAAATACGTATTTTTTATAACCAAAACGGAAGAATGAAATCAATAATTGAAACAGTCAAATTTGGGTACATATCACGAATGGTAAGGATATTGGAGGGATTTGGGTGTGTTTGTTACATGCGTAAATCTCCCCGGTATTCATTTCCTTTTCCCAATATTTCTAGTCAAATATAATAAAAAAACATAGTTAAAATAAAATGAAAATTAATAAAAAAAACAAAGAAAATAAAGCTTTTTTTTAATTAAAACACAATTTTCCAAAGTCTCCTCAAGTCCAAATATCATCTTGCTATACATGTCAGGTAAAATTTCATCGTTAGACCGGGCGGACCGTGCTCACACTAAGTATCAGAATGAATACACAAATGAATAGGGAAGCATTGTGTATTACCATACTGCCAACACAAACGATTAGGAGAGTAAGAAATAACTTCCGAGAAGCCTAACATGATTATACCTCCTTTAGCAACATGGTTAGTCACACAAGTAGTCCACCACTAGGGGCATAATTAATGGATGTTCCCCATAGTGAGTGACATCATATGATAACGCTATTAATCGTTAGGCCAATAAGAGACTTCCTCCGAGATTAACAAAAAAGTTAGATTGTTTTAGAGCTAGAGCTGCCAGAGGAAATTCAATGATCAATCAAATGAGATAAACTAAAATAAATGTTTTGTATACTTAAAGAAGCAGTTTGCTACCACTAGTGGTAATGTCAACTCCAATACAAGTAGATCATAGATAAATCAATGTCTCAACCAGACTAGATGTTATATGAGAAACTCCATCCATCATCTTAGCAAATATGGGTAGATATACAAAGCTACCACTATTGGTAGGGGTCTCTATAAGAAAAACTACCAACACTAGAATGCAGATGAGGGGCAGGCAACTTGTATCAAGAGAGCGAAGATTTGAAACTATGTAAAAATCCATGATGAGTATCAGATATTCATTCCTAGGATCTCTACAGATCATCCTACGCTTATCATTTCGATGAAGGTTGAAACAGTTCATCAGCTCATCAATAAATTTGAATGGTAAAGCAATAGGTAAGTTAGTCAAAACCATCATTATCCCACAAGAATCCTTGTACATGGAACAAAATCCTTGCTCTCTGATATGAAAGATATCATCAACAGGATCTCATAACTCAAAAGAACCAATAAAGATTTCTTACTTAATGAAGATACAAATGTAATCCTTCAAGTTGCACAAGCCACACCGGTTAAGTTGAAGCCAATGATAGAAATTCTTGAGATAACTATTCAAGTTGAGGCAAAATCTCACATAGGTATTGATGATGATTTTGAGCGAATAAGGAGGTAGAATGAGAAGAGTAGTAGTTCATTATAAGTAGTTTAAAGGGAAACCTATGAATGCTAGTAAATTACCCCCATAAACGCAACTCTTATTACTCAAGTAAAAGCCTAAAGAAGACAATGGAAAGTAGAAAGAATTCATTAAAACTAGAATTCTTCAAAGACAAAGACCATCAGAATTTACCAAGAACCCATAATGTGCTACAACAAAGACCTCTTCTAGAGCCGAGCCAATAGAAAGCAGAAAAGTGAAATCTAGAGGGACCTACTGCCCAAAGCTATACCCTGATTAGAATATAATAGTGCGGAGGTCAAGGAGGATAGTCCTACAAACTAGGATAAGAATGAGTCTAACAACTCTATCCATGATTTGATCCTCCGAGATGAACATCTTAATTTAGCATCCTAATCAATCCCTACTAAAATAAAATGTATATGTCATTCATTTACATAGCAATGCATCATAATGTTATGTCATCACTATAAACCATCATGAAGTTCTAGAATCCTCAAAAGGTACTCCAATCTATATTGTTATCGCTAACATGCATATAAGCCAAACAAAACGCATGTCAAAGCCAAGGAAATGCTGAAAACCCAATATCAAAAGAATAATAAAATGTCTAAATGAGTAGCAGTAGTCGGATCATAAAGGATATCTTGATTAGGGATGTTATACAACACAATGGTAGGCTTGAATGCAGTCAAGTTAAGCCTATACATGGTTATCATGAAATGATCATGTTGGAAATCCCTATGTCTAACCATAATCCCATGGTCATCATGAACCATAGCGGATAAAGTACTGGAACTCCTATGCATATTCTATCTCCTCTTCCTACCTTGATAATTAGGTAGAGAGAAAAATGAACAAAATGCCATAACAAAAAAAATCTTAAGGAAAGAGAAAAGTTGCACCTTTCGCCAGATTCTTCTTGAAGCCATTGCACCAGCAAAGGTAGAGGCACTAATACACGCCCCATCATCATCATTGCCATCATCAACATCCCGAGGATACTCAAGACCATTTGGGTCATATGCATCAAAGGTCTCTACCAGCTTTGGATCTACTTCAGGCCTTTCAAGCAAAAGAGTCTTATAAAAGGTCTCATAGTTGATAAATCGCCCAACAGAATTGCACTCAAATGTAACATCACTCAAACCACCCACATCGAGAGACAAATCAAACCAAAACACCCAACGTGAAACAAATGGTGGTACATGTCTCATACAAGTAGTCAAATGCCAACCCCTAATATGATCTCCCAAAAAAACACTCATGAGAATGAGGACTTTCCATATTCAAATGGTTTTCAAGAACTACTATGCCAATCTCATCCTCTCGATTTATCTATACTCGGTTCCCATGATTAAGTGATAATTTACACAAGTTGGGAATTAAAAAAATAAAAGTAACACAACACAATTCATCAAACAAAAGAGAAATTGAAATCTCATGTTTGTTGAAGATAAATTGCAAAGATGAGCTAAGACCACTTCCCTCTTTTCCAACCACACTAGAAGTGAGGCAAACGTGGAAGCTATGGGAAATCCCTAGTCATCTTCTTGGGCATCGGTAGAATACCCAACTCAAAAAATTGAATATGCACCAACAAGGTCAAAGTTAGAATAAACATAATGATAAAATAGTAAAAAAATAGAAAAGTTCAAAATTTTTACCCCAAGAACATGGAAAGAAGATTTGAACATCACAATCCTATTATTAGCACATTGATCAAGGGCCTAGTACATTTGTACAAGCGTTGCATGACCCCAAGCATAATTGTTGGTTCATCCAGATCAATAAGGTTGGGTAAGATGTGAAGATTCAAGATTCATAGTTTAAATTCCTAGTGTGGAACCTTCCAACCAAAATCTCATAAGGGGCTAGTAGGAGACCTTATCCATGATAGTACCTGAAAAATTGATCAATGCCTGAATGGAAATATGATCAAAATAATGATATATGAAAGCGACATTGAAATGGATGGTTGTCCTAGCAAAAGGTAGCCTAGTGATGGTGAAATAATCAACATGAGTGGTGGTATACTCATAGCACCCAAAATGGAAAGTATGAGTTCTATTAGACCATCTTCCTGAAAGCATAGAAGTAATTTCCTTCCTTGGAAAGGATAACCCTTATGAGGGTTATATTGCTATTTCCTCACCATGTCATCGATAGATGCATGGTCAACTATGGACTTTTTGCACCTTTTTCACACTTTTTACATAGAATTCCATCTTTGATCATTTTACTCTCAACGTTCACCTAGTTTCTGCACTTGCATAAAAAACAACTACATGCCACGTGAAATCTTTTACATGAAGTATAAAATGACTCTAAACCATATCGTTTTATGACTGAAAATATCATGATAATAAGTGTAATTGTATACTTATCACACCCCCAAACTTAACTTTTGCCTTATCCTAAAGGCAAACACAATAGAAGTGTATAAAATAGTAATTCAAGTTCATACCACATTTGGTGAAAGAATATCATAGTGAGTACATTCCCACAATGCATAAAATACAAGTAAAAGTTCAAAATTTCCCACAAATTAGTAATGTGCAATTTATATAGAGGGTCAACCAAATTGCGTCTTCATATAATTGTTATACGCTCGCTCGAATATTTCCTTCTCTCAAGTATAATATAAAGTACAAAGGACAAAGGGAGCACACTTTGGAATGTTTTGATCTCAAGGAATTTTTAGGTAACCTAAGATGCTAAAAACTCTTAGTGGTTGCATTTTATGATCCATACCACTCTCCCCTTTTTTTAGTGGTTGCATTTTATGCTCCATACCACTTTCTCTCTTTTTTTTCTTTTAAGCATATGTTTTTGAATTACTTTGTACTTTGCACCCATTTTTCATGCTATGCCATTTTTCTTTTTTCACTCAATGAATGGTTGCAGTTTCTGCTCCGTACCATTCCTCACCTTTTGCATAACTCATTGGTTATCCTCTCTTTCTTTTGATTTTTTATTCTTAATACCCTCATCCTTTATTCATTACTTTCAAAGTATTATGGCTATAGTTTCCCAACACCTTAAACACACTCAATACTTATAGGACTTATTCGAGAATAGCATATAAAACTCATAGTAAGAACACTACTAGATATTACTCCACTTAAACTTATTGGTAGCATTAAACTAAAACTATATAACTTATACTAATTCATGTTTCATTGAAATATATATTGAAACTTACTTGGAATGTTGCTTTTGAATGTTACTCACAACTCATCCTTGCCAAATGCTAAATGTTGTGCGAAAATGCTCACACTCTCAACGTGTGGTCATACTCGAAACACCTTGTTCGAAATATGCACTAACATCAAACTTGAAATACCTAACACTCACAATAACCTTGCAACATATGTTAGTATAGTATAGGTATGGATAATGTATAAATAATAATAAATCAAGAAAAAATTTCAAATTCTTCTATTTTTAATTTTATTTAATTTTTTTGGATTTTTGGGATTTACAATTGCCCCCCACACTAAAGAACATAATGACCTCATTGTGGAAGACTTTATTAAAATTCAAAATCTAAAAAGAAACAACTAGTATAAAAATATGAAAAAGAAAAGTAAAGAAAAGAGTAAACCCGTTCTATTGAGAAGGAGAATTTGAGGGACTAGGAGTAAATTGACGATTTTATTTTCTAAAGAAAGAAAGTAATTTTCGAAGCATCGATTTATTACTCTTCTTTAGAATTTTCATGTCTTTCTTCATTACTCCAAGTTCCGCTTGGCAATTGTCCAAATTTTTTTGCATGCTCACCTTCCAATCTTCTTGAGCTTCGTATTCATCTTCTTCATCTTCTTCTTTAATCATTGGAGCTTTTCCATGATGACGTTTAGCGTTAGGATTAGATGGTCCAACAAAAGAATCTTCATGAATTGAGATTATCTTCTTTGTGCGGTTGGAGTTAGAGTAGAAGGAATATACATCATCGTTCTCTTGAAGAAGTCTATGTTCTTCAAGTAAGTCCCATCCATATAGCGAAAATACTCACCCGGTTGTTGGACATAGGGGAGTTCGCTTCTTGCACCCAAGATGATTGCGGTGATAATTTCGGCCACCCCAATCTTGTTTCTCATACTTGTAGAATTCTTCTCCATCATGTCCCATATGATATCCACGAATTCCGCTTTTTGTTTCATCAAAGTGCAAGAAAGAACAAACAAATCTTTTTTTTGGACTTTGGTATTCTCTACTCGACTAAACAACGAAGTGGAAAGGTATTTGTGGAGAAAAGAATGCACTCATCCTTATTAAGTTTATTGGGAGAATTTTTTAGGTCGAAGACTCTCTTACCCATTAAATCTGTCCAAACTCGATTTGGTTGAAAAGGGTCTATCATACTTGATGAATTTATAATTTCGAATCTAAACCAAACACCCATCATCTCTCTTGTGATGGTGAATTGCCTCCCTTTGTTACGAAATTGAATCGCCCTCTTCCTTTTATCTTCAAAATTGAATGTCACTAGACATTCTAAAATCCAATCATAATTTTGTGGAAATCGCATCTCCACAAATTGGCTTAAACCCAAATCAGCAAGATACATACTCATTTGTTCATGGAATCCAAGAGTCTCCATGAAAATCATGTCAAGAAAAATCATACCTGTTATTTCCAACTTATTGAGAATTTAGAATCTTTTTCGTTATTCTCTTATGCGAATTGGAAAAGGACAATTGTACTCTTGTTGGTAATTTGGGACTTCTCTCCTATTTGTGGCTACCTTAACATGAGTCATATTAGTGTTTTGAAGTGAAGGTTGAAATAAAAGTTTTTTGATTGTAAAAGAATAGAGATGAAAATTTCAGAACTTTATAGGCTTAATAGAAGGTTGTGGTGGCTAGGGTTCAACTTAGACCTATTTATAGAGTTCTAAGAGGTCTCTAATTGGTCAAAATAATCAATATAGCCGTTTATCCTTCAAACTAGCCGTTAATGGTAGTTACGGACATCTGTCGCATGCTGAATCACGATCTGTAACGGTTATATTTTGCCCGTGTCATGATTGCGAAGGCTTGTCACGATTTGACTTCCACACAGAAATAGAAAGTTTCACTGCATATTGTCATGAGTGCGATAAATAATCACGATCACGATCTTCTTCAGTTCTTCTATTTTTAAATTTTTAAACTTAGTCTTATAATACTTAAGAGAAACAAATATGTCAAATTTAAATATTGAATATTTACTATTTAACAAATTTTGAGAAACAGACAACTGAAAAACAAACAACAAACAAGAAATGACAAACTGTACAGAATTCCTAAATCTAAATGAAAACAGATATTCAGTTGGGGGGAAGCAATTCTATCATTAGGTCAGTCTTGTAGTAGGATTCCCTTAGATCTCACTCAACATCAAACATAAATGTATGAATGTCATCAATTTTCCTATGAATCGAGATTTACGCCTCCAAAAGTTCATTCAACCTTCCGCAGAGGTTGGTTGTACTACGTTCTTCTTGCCTCATGATTTCCCATTCTCGACATCTATCAGCTTCCACCCTGTCATCCCATGATTTCCAATCATAAGTAATTCTATCAACTCCAATGCACTTGACCAGAAACCCATACTCAAAGAAAACATCCATAGTTAACTTTGGAATTTTATCTTCACAGGTAAAGACTTCGGTGGCGTAGGGCATTCTCCCAATCTAGCCTAATAGATTTGCCATAGTTTGACATCCGTTCTCTGTCATTCCAAGCTTCTGTGCAGTAGACATGAGCGTCTCCATCATAATCCTCGAAATATCAACATGTATGCCATCCCAAATTGCTTCCAACATAAACAATTCTTCAGGAATGACAAGGTCAAATGATGACTTGCCAAACAACGCTCCACTTAAATAAAAGTGTAGTGCGAGCAAACATGGATCACGAATCCACCGGCTATAAGTAGATTCACGTTTGTACTTGATTTGGCTAGTGAGGTGATTCCAAGTTGGTAAGGGATCCCATCCAGGAAGCATCTCATAATAGTAATCCTTCGAAAAACGAATATACCTTTCCAGCACTATGAGCGGATGACGTTCTACCAGCGCGGTCACCTTGAGACGCCGGCCCCGTGAGATGGGGCATGAATTTTTCGAAAACATGTGTGTTTTGTTTTGGAATAAATTCCAAAGACTCGAGGCCTAAACCTCTAGCCTACGTTGTACAGAGTCGCCATCTGGATCAGCTCTTCCGAGAAATTCGATACAACTTAGATATGTTAATCCTAAACGATACCATAGTATAGAGATTCGGGTCCGAATGAGTTTGCTTACTTCGTCGTCGTTTAAGTCATATTAGGCAATTGGCTACCATTTTCCAATATTATAATATCCCATTCTAAATAGTTTTCGAGTTATATTTAGCTTACATACAGAAAGCAATAAATAAGTGCGGAAAATAAACACGAATGAAAGTAAATGCGTCTAGTCTAGGGGGATTATTTACATATTTTGGGGATGGGGATTACAAAATTGCCTAAATACATGAGATCTAGGGGAATGAATACATCAATATCCTATTATACAACTGATCTAACAAATACATAATTTTTATAAGAAAAAATGCGATACCCGAAGGAAAATAAATCCTAACATACATCGAACCTAATCTACCAGCATCCACAAAGGTTAGCACGGAATATTTTCACATTACAAATATATGCTAGTGCACCAAATATGTTCGATTTTAACATTTGGAAGACCCGTGTGGTCAAGTTAAAAAAGTGCCGATAAAGGCTCATGGTTCTTGTTATAAAAATGATTCATTTTTTATACAAGTTTGTTGCTCATTTTATTAATGAAAATGCCGCTTGTGAATTTTGTTGGGTCGGATATCCGAGAACGGGGTTCTCTTCGTGGGGGTTTCCTAAGTTAAACTTAATTATTTACAAATAAATGGAAGTGATAAATAATTCTAGGCCCATGAAAAAAATTGTTATCTTTTGTGTATATTCCGAGGAAATTCAAATAAGGTAATCATTTTACCCTTGATTAAGAGGAAATCCGTATTCAAATTTTCTCTCGAAATATATCCAAAAGATTAATATAAAATCATTATATTAATTTTGATATGTTCATATAAACATATTATTTTTATTAATTAACCCATAATTAATGCATAATATACAAACTTGTATTTTTGAGGAAAATAGAGGCAACGCCGATGTTGCTGTTGTAACATCGGTGTCAGCGTTGCAAAATTATTGGTAATGTCAGTACCGATGTTGGTAATGTTGGTACCGACGTTGATGGTTCAAACCTGCAGAAAACATACAAAAAATAGTAGAAACAACAAAACAAAAATCCGAAACTTCGAATGATCATAACTTTCGCTATACTTTCGATTTGGATGATCTTTATCATTCCGGAAAGCTCAGGATGTGTAGAATATGTTTATGTAAACAAAATATTAAAACAGATTTGAAGTCATACAGTAATTCATGAAAAATAGATTAGTGTGCAAAAATTAAATAACAGAAAAGAACATAAAATTTAAAAAAGAAAAGTGTATAAACATAAACACAAACTCTAGGAACTCAGAGGCTTACCCCGTAGTCAAGAATCCACTTCTTCGAGATCCGCAAAGTTCATCCTGGAAACCCTCCTCATTTCTTTTGTTGATTGTCAAGGTAGATTGGCTTGAGAAAACCGAGTAATGGGGCAAGTGTTGCTCCACCAATTTAAAATGAAATGATTTTCATGTAGTTAGGGATTATGTTTATGATTTCTTTACCAAATTTTACTGATTCAAAACTTAAAAAATGTAATGGAAAGTAGTTTAGTCATTCATATGAACTAAGGACATGAAAATCTAAACTTTGTTAAATGAACTCTTTTTTCTGGAAATATACTAATATTATCTCCTCTTTTTTCTATCTTCTTTTTCCTTGAAATGCAGAATGTGAGCCTCCTTTTATAGTGAGCTCCCTCCAATTCAAGTAAAAAAGCCTACGCTTAAATTTTTTTGACATTTTCTCCATTTTTTTCTCCACTAATGTCCCATCCATAATTATGGAGGGCCATTTCCAGCCACCTTAATAGCGTGGAAAGTGACTGGTATCAATTATTGAAGTTTTGTTCAATAAATTCTAGAATTCTGCAATCATTCTGCTGATACTATCATTGTGACATCGGTACCGATGTCACTATATTTTACTAACATCGGTACTGATGTCTGTGACATTGGGACTGATGTATTTTTTGGTGACATCGGTACAAATGTCATGGCATCGGTATCGATGTTAACATCAGTATCAATGTTATGACATTGGTACCGATATTAGTTATATCGATACTCATGTTGGATTTTCAGTCTGACTTTAGTTCAAATTGGAGTTGGTTACTGATGAGGTGGCAATATCGATGTCAATGTGGTAATGTCGATACTGGTCCAATTTAAATAAAAAACATCTAAGGTTTGTAAAAAAACGAGGAATGCTTCTCCCGAGGACCTCCGAGACCCTGTCAAAATGGAAGACTACAAAAGGAAAATAAATTACAGCTTCATCATTGATCTTGCGAGTGAGGATTAAAATCCCATTCTCATAGGCTACCCCTTGTGGGATTACTAAAGATATGAGATCAGTATGGTCCCACGATTGAAAGAGTAGCGGGGTTTAGAAATGATACCTGACCATTCGCGGTTGGCACTTCCTGCTTTATGATAATCTGGGGTGTTGCATCTTAGCGTTTTATTGGCATGCCAGTCTCCCCGTGCTTCTTGTGAGTTAATTGTTTGATAATAGTTTTCCCCTGGTTCTCGACCTTCCTCTTATCACGATTGGTAAGGAAAGGTTTGCAAGGGGTATGGATTGTAGAAAGTCCATTGACTATAATAAGTCATGAAAAAGTGTGGACTATAGTAAGTATATTGACTGTAATAAGTTAAGAAATGTGTGTGGACCGTAATAGGTCCATTGACTATAATAAGTTAGGAAAATGTAGACCGTAATAGGTTCGTTGACTGTGATAAGTCAGGAAATGCGAATCGTAATAGATCCATTGATTGTGATAAGTCATGGAAATGCGAACCGTAATAGGTCCATTGACTGTGATAAGTTAGGGAAATGCAGACCGTAATAGGTCCATTGACTATCATAAGTCAAAAAATGCGGACCGCAATAGGTCCATTGACTGTAATAAGTCGGAAAATGAGAACCATCCATGTGGTCGTAGTAGAAAATTTTCTGTCGTAGCTTAATTCTGCAAAAAAGAAAAGAAAAGCAAAGAATAAAAGTTAACATCGGTACTAATTTTTGGTAATATCGGCACCGATGTTGTGATATAGGTACCGATATTACCTATATCGGTACCGATGTCACGTTTCCAGGGACAGAATATATGTTCCATCTTTTCCCATTCTTTTTCATTTTTGATTTCTTCTCCCAAAATCTCCCATTTCTTCTTTTCGGGTGAAATTTCCAACTTTCTATCATGAGGATTAAGATTAAGGGTAAGAAACCCACAACATCATCACCTCATCTCTCCCGATTCATCCGGTGAACCCGAGACTCTGATCATGCTCCGTGGCTCGAGGATACGACTTTGATGCCTCGGACGAGTTCGTGGGCTATTCACTTACTTTCCCTATTACTTCCCTAATCTCAAGAGTACACGAACATGTCTCGAATATCCAGGTAACCCATGAATCCTTCATTTATCCCAATTTTTCCGATTTTGGTTTTTAGGCTAAAACTTGGATTGGAACCGATTTCGTGTGGAATCGGTCCATGAATAGGTAGTATTTAGGGTCATTTAGATGTTTAGAATGTTTAATTCTATGAAATTTGGATTTTTCGGGATAAATTGTTAGCCGAAAATTGCAAGAGGGGAGCCATTTCTATTTTTAGAACCTTAACATCGGTACCAATGTTAGGGTTGCAGACCTAACATCAGTACCAATGTTAGGGTTGCAGACCTAACATTGGTACCGATTTTAGGTGTAGACTTAACATCGGTACCGATGTTAGGTTGCAAATCTAACATCGGTACCGATGTTAGGTAACATCGACATCGATGTTAACTCCAACAACTTGTATTTGCTATGTTTTTGCCTTTTCTTCATTTTTGACTTGTGTTTATACTAAAAAAGGCTGATTTCCTACGTATTTTACCTATGCCTTGAGATAAAATTTGGATTTACAGGCTTGTTTGTTCCCTCTTTTCCTTATTTTGCGGGGTAAAGCAGTGTCGTGGATGTAATAATGACCACTTCTTTTGCTTTCTTTTTGCAGCCATATTGTTTTGTGAATACGACTAGGATTCGTACTTTGAGCTCCTGGTGGGCCAAGAAACTGAGGGATGAGGATTTGGAGGCGGCCATCTGGGTTATTGGTTTTGGGGGTATTGCGAGCGTGCTCCCCGATCAGATGCCTCATTTATCGCATGCTGCTCTTACTGATGTGGTGGAGCGCTGGTTAGAGATGACACACACCTTCCATTTACTAGTTGGTGAGTTGACTATGACTCCCTCCGACATCGTGGCCATGATGGGTTTGAGCTGGGATGGCTCCAACATCCATTTTGACATCTTTCTAGACAGGTTTCCTACCTTGACTCGGGTGGTGAGCAAGGTAGAGGAGTTATTCGGTGTGTTCCTCGCACGAGAAAGTTGGCGTATGGCGACCTCTACAACTACATGAAAAGGATTTAGCCGGTCCCCGAGGAGCTTCACCCTCAGGTAGTGAGGGCTTTCGTTATCAACCTCCTGTCTATCATCTTTTTTCCCGTATCTTCCAGCAAGATCAATTACGGATTGATATCGACGGTTGAGGATGTTGTAAACATTCCGAGTTGGAACTGGCCTCGAGCCATACTTGGGCAGATGTACTATGGCTTGGATTATGCTGTGAGGGCGAACAATAAGACCCTCAAGATCAGTCACAGGGCGAACAATAAGACCCTCAAGATCAGTCACCTCCTCTTCCAAGTACTTTTGTATTTTCATTTATGGATTACATTTGCACAACTATGATTCTGGTACCGACATAGTTAAATGTGTTTGTTTTGTAGGCTTGGGCTTTTGAGTACCATGTACTCCCTCCCCCTATCTTCGAGGATGTGCTGAAGCCAAGGGTTGCCTTTATTGCCTGATGGTGCCGTCGGGTGAGCGATCGGTACAAGTGGAGGATAGGCTACCGCGAGTGCATTTGCCATCTCTCCCGTGATCAAGTTTTCTCTTTCTTCCTTAGAACATTGATTGTCATTTCATTCTTTCTACGCAACAAGTTGATGATTGACTCAAAATTTTTCCCATTTTCGCACTTATTCAGGTTGTGGAGGATCATTGGGAAGCCGTGCCCAACTGGGAGGATACCTTGGTGGTGAGGAAGGACGTGGATGATCTTCACCTTGTGTTGGAGAGCCCGCGGGTCTTTCGAGTGGTATTTTGGCGAGCTAATTCTAGATTGGAGGACTTCTATTGTAGCTACTCGGGCTGTGCCTCCTCATCCTCCGACGGTTGTGTTTTAGCCTCATTTGATGATCACGACTCTAACTGATTGTATAGATTTCCTTAAGGGGAATGGAGTCATGATCTAGTGCATTGATGGTGACTACCAGAGTCATACGATGTTGCTCTTGCCGCCCTGCCCTCGATTTTGGCATGACGACACCGAGTTGTGGCATTGCCATCATACTGAGGAGTTCCTCCATACGACCGCGGTGGGATTACTTGATGACGAGGATGATGATGACAATGATGAAGGTGATGACCAGGGTAGTGATGACCGTGGTGGCCCTGGCGTAGATATACCTGATGTGGATGCCTATTACAGTCCCGTGACTCATACTTCTCATCCTTCTCAAGTAGGCACTTGTTCGCCACTTTTCTGCTGATAAGTTTAATAGTTTGTTCACAAGATTCGGCTATATATCAATGGTACCAAAAACTTGTTCATGAAAAAATAGGTGTTGTCAGTACCTCTTATTAAACTGAAAAATGATGATAACTACAAGTATACAGTTGCGATGTAGTTTTAAAAGATATCAATCCCACAAGGAAGGACTAGTTCTAAAGATCGAAAAGGAAGATAAAATAAAGAAAATAAAATATATTAAAGTAAAGGTTAGGAAACAAGAATTAGAATGAAAAATGAGTAAATATAGGTATGAAAGATTAGAGAACCTAAATATATAGATTTTCCCTACGAAATAAGGATAGCAGAGAAAGCATGCAAGTTCAACAAAGATGTTATGATTCACTAAACTAATCTATAGACTCGATTCTAAATACCTTGATGTTCAACTATTCACCATAGAGCAACACGTGAAATGACTTTTCTAAATCTAGCACAAACGAATTAAGACCTGAAACTACTCTTAAAATTAACTCCAACGCATATAACTTGATTAATATAAAAGACTTAACACGAAATACGCATTATGACACATATATATATCATAAACTTCGAAATAGAAAGTATAAGTAGAAAGCAAAGAAAAGTTTTAAGGTATGCAAGTGAAAGCTAAAGTTGATCAAACCGTATCCACTCTTTAATGGGAGTCATCAATTCCCGTAATTCCTACATCTGCTTTGAATTCGGTCTTGACCCGTACAGAACCTCCGCTAGGATGCTATTCCTTGCGAATATCGAACAAACGAATATTGAAGAACGAAAATTTTTATTTATAAGTGATTTGCAAGTACTCTTATATAACAATCGCTCGAGAATATAGAGAAATCTAGTAAATCAAAACAGGGATTCGAATCACTTAAACATTTTCTCGCTAACACTTATGAATGTAGCGAACTCTCTATCTACACACACTATATATAACCCTATATTTGCACTCTAATGCTCTCCTCTCTGGTTGCAATCTATGCTGCACACCATGCACGAAATTTGTGAGGATTGGAACCCTATTTATAGAGTTCGAAGTGTTGCGTCTATCCATACGAAGGGTTGTGTCCATTGGTGAATGATTGCATCTCTTCATTGTGATTGGTTGAGAAGCTTTGATATAATCCACAATGGATAGACACCTTTTCATGATTGGTTGACTTTTGATAAGTGTCTTTTCGTTGTTAGTTGATCGGTTGATCATGCTTATCTGGCGATTGGTAGTTAAGAAGATTAAAACAGAAAACCGTCCAAGTCGCGACCGCGATAGATATGTCACGATCGTGAATCTTTAATTGGCAGACTTCTATTCTGAAGAAGAACAAGTCGCGATCGCGAATGATTGTCACGACCGTAAATTGTATTTTTCTTCAGAATTATCCTTGCAACTTCACTGATCTTTGACAGCTTCGATCCTAAGCCAAATCTTTAAGTTCCAAGCATCTTTTCGCACCTTTTTCACTCTTTTTTCATAGAATTCCTCTTTTGATCATTTTACTCCCAAGATTTACCTAGTATCTGCATTTGCATAAAAAACAAGTACATACCACATGAAATCTTTTATATGAAGTATAAAAATGACTTAAACTATAGTGTTTAGTGTATAAAATTATAATGATAATAAGTGTAATTATACACTTATCACTATGCAAGTTTTTTTGTTGCCCAGTCACACTATCGCCACCCTTGAGAAAATATTTTCCAATTTTTGGTAGGGGTCATTGATTCACTGGATGCGTTGGGAAAGGCTTTGTCAATCCAAAGATGAAGGATGACTTAATTTTCGCAAATTTAAGGAGTTCAATAACGCCATTCTCTCGAAACAAGCTTGGCGCTTTATATCGAAACTGAACCTATCGATTAGTCGCATTTACAAAGCCAGATACTTCCCTAATCATTCTTTCTTTGAGGCTCCAATAAAAAGTAAATTCCAGCTCTTGTTGGCGAAGCAACAGCCACTCGTGAGATAATTCAACATGGCATGGCCTATCGTGTAGGTAATAGATCACTTATCAATATTTAGACATAAAATTGGCTACTGTCAACATCTTGGCCTGTTGTTGAGTCGGAAGTGGTGCCTGGCTACAAAGATGCGAATGTGAGAGCCCTTTTGTCAAGTGATAAAAATTCTTGAAATGATAATATGTTAAGGCTGCTTTTCAATGAAGAGGATAGACTGTTAATCCAGAAAATTCCTTTTCCATCACAGCCGCATAATGACGCCATCTTTTGGAGATTGGAGTAGTCGGGAAGTTTCTCGGTCAAGTCATGTTACTTTGCCTTGTTCCAGAGTTCTAATATTTCACAATTGCCTTCTAATTACACTTCACATCAATGGAACGTCATTTGGAGTCTTCATATACCTCATCTAGTGTAAAATTTTCTATGGAAAGTGGTTACCCAATCGCTCCTTGCACTTTGTAGACTACACAAAAGGTACGTAGATGTTGAGCTTCTCTTCCCTTTATGCGGTGACGCATATGAAGATGATTTCCATGTACGTGTTAGCTACACATTTGCATATCAGACTTGGGAAAGCATTTTCGGTGAGGGCTGGTCATCCTCCATAGGCAACTTGGTGGATTAGTGGAGTTGGGTATGCACTAATAATAGAGAAATCATTAGAAAGACAACCTGTATCATGTGAGCACTATGGGCTACGAGAAATAATCAAGTATGGAATCAGAAATTCAGAGTAACTTCCTAAGTCCTCCGACATGGTCTTGGCTTTTTGGAAGAGTGGTCTTCAGCCAATAGATTAATTGAAGCACAAGCTACTGCTGTCCCCGTGGCTGAATAGTGGGCTCCCTCTCCTAGCTGGCTCAAGTGTAACATCCACGCTTGTATTTTCCGATCCTAGAATAGCATCGAACATAGCTGTATTCTCCGAGACAGTTTGGGTACAACTATCGAGATAAGATCTGCTTTGTTACTTGGTGGAGATGGTCTTTTTTTAGCTAAAGTGATAAGCTGTAGAGAGGCTCTTAGCTAGATGAAAGAGAAAAACTACGATCAAGTCATCATCGAGTCCGACGCCTTTAATGTGTAAAAGCGATTAACAATGTCAACTATTTTCTTTCGCCTATAGGGCTTGCTTTTTCAGATTGTAAGACTATTATTTCCACATTTTCTTGTATTAGAATAATGCACGCTAGAAGGTCTGCGAATTATGCTGTTCATCTGTTTGCCAAAGCAATAGGTTCTTCGACAAGTAGGGGGATTTAATGATCCACCTTTGTTAGGGCTGTCATTTGCCTTGATTTCTATTATTGATGTATTCTTCAGTAAAAAAAGTATATTAAGATGTATATTATAATTAAATACTACCTCCATTCCTTAATAATTAAGGTTGTAGACTAAAGTATAAATTAATAAAACAATAATTAGCATGGTTAGTACTATTTTACCCTCAATTACTCTTCCAAGTTCAAATTCAATTATGATGCTTAATTAATTTCTTTCTCTATCTAATTAAAATGATTCTTATTATTAATAGGGGTATTGTTGGGAACAAAGCTCATATCATACGTAGAGAACATAAAATGACAATTAATTAAGAATTTTTTCTTAAGGCTAAAATGTCAATTACACAGAGGGAGTAATATTTAAGTGTTGGTTATTTGTTTGAGAAATTCATTGAAACAAAATTGAATGATGGCTAATTCTTCCACTTAGCTTGAATACTTTTCGATGTTAATTTGATAGAACCTCTAAAGAATCTTTCGTGTTTATATAGATCAGAAGAAGGGTTTGAATCGATAATGAGAATCTACCTCCATTATGAAAAACATGTCAAGCAATTGGCCATGAATATTCTTCATGACGAAAGATTTTAAAAACGAATCACAAAGCACATGGAATTGAAAAAATAACGGAAAGTGATGGGTTCGGAATCAACCTAAGCTAAAGGTTTGGAGACGCCGAGAATTACTTTCAAAGAGTCCTTTAAAGGAAGGGACAACAAATCGTGATCAGCTCCAAAATTCTTATGCGAGAATTTTATACAGTGATTGATCATGCATCAAATTAAGATTTAGACGAGATTGGGGATGTGACTTCAGTTCAAGTAATGGTGCAACAATCACCTCGTACTATTGCGGACAGGCTAGACCTGTCAATCCATCCTACAGAGCCACGAGCAGCAATCCAACATACATTGCTACAATTCGTAAATGAGCCCATACCAACAACTGATTTAGAGACAGAAATGCCTTATCATGCTACTCATTATGTAGTTGCTACCATAGACCGACGAGAAGGGAAAGAAACTTTTGCTAGGTTTGATAGGATGAGGACAAGGAGGAGGAAACAAATGATACATGATGCATACATTAGCTATCGAGAACGATATATTGATATGGGTTATGCGTTGAATGATCACGATTATGATGCGATTGGAGAGGATATATACAGTAAAACCTCAATAAAGTAATATTCGATAAAATAATATTCTCACTAATTAAATATTTTTCTCCGGTCCCGACATGAGTCACTTATAAGAAAGTATTATTCTTGTTATATGCATTGAATAATAATTAAAAATAAAAAATTAAAGACCTATAAAAAATGTAAAGTAGTAATTACTAGAATAATTTATATATATTTCTGGATCAATAATACAAAATAACTAACTATTCTTTTTAAAATATGAATATATAATTGATTGTATTTTCTTCCCACCAAAATCAAAGGTAATCCCATCCTTAACCTTTTAAAGAGCGAACATAATTTCCCAAAATATTTTGTTCATGTTGTACCAAATAGTTTGACATATAGAATATGAATATGTTTTATGTTAACTATATTGGAAAAATACTATATGTTTAGAAATCGTAATTCAAGATAATGTCTTTTCATCATTTGAAAGGCATACAACATATTTTTAATATATTTTGAAAACAATTTTTTTAACTTAATCCAAGATATTTTTTTTCTTTTTTTTTAACTCATATTACAAAATACTTTCTAAAATCATAAATATTTATTTTTGATAAATAAATATTCTATACATTTTTCGATACATTAATAATCTCGATAAATAAATATTTGTTTCTGATCCCAAACATATACATGTATATAGG
>CATIWQ010068364.1:0-10907 GCA_949673415.1 Euphorbia schlechtendalii | reverse complement strand
AATTCATGCAGGCTCCTTGCAATCACCATTATCAAGTTGTCTTACATGTGCTAAGGTACTTAGATGTACATTGTTGTTTGGTTTACTTTTTCCAACAAAGAACAATCTAAAGTTGCACGGCTTCCATGACTCAGATTGGGGGGTATGTATTACTACAAGAAGATTTATCTCATGATAATGCATTTTTCTAGGATCATCTCTAATATCTTGGAACCCAAGAAACAACAAGTTGTAGTAGAACATTTGCATCGACCAAATCTAGGAGTATGGCAAACTGTTGTTGTGAACTGAAGTGGATTATGTACTTGCTTAAAGATCTCAAGATAGAAGTCAGTTTACTTATACAAATTGGTTGTGATAATCAAGCAACAATTTCAATTGACAAGAATCATGTTTCACATTATAGAATAAAACATGTAGAAATAGATTGTCATTTGGTTTGAGACCTGGTTGATGAAGGGATTTTTTTACTCCATATGTGTGCCTATTGGAAGTCAACTAGTAGATCTTTTCACCAAGGCCAAAAGCTACATAAATATGCTACCCCCTCTTAAAAGAATGGGATTACAAGATATGCAGAAGCTTGCAAAATTTTTGAGTGAGGGAGGATATGAAACTATGTCGTTTCTACCACTTAACTACACTCAATCAACTCCTGCTACACTAGAAGTATTCCTGCACTTGTGTGCAAGTGATTTGAGTCTCTAACTAATTCATGTTGACTGGTCAATTCCGATAACAGAATTGACCAACTTGACATTCAACTTGTCTTGCAGTTACTAGTACTAGTTGTAGTTAAGTTGTAATTAACTAACTTGATCTTTCTAATGAGAAATATACAAAAATTTATTCAAGATCCATTCTATTTCCGACACACATATTATTAAAAAGTGGTGTTACATGTTATGAATTTAATGCATGTTAATTTATTCCATGAATAATAGAATTATGTTATCCAAGAAAGTAAACCAAACTACTATAAATTTATAAATTATGTATAATGGGAAATGTCACAAGTTATATATAAAGAATTTAGAAAGACTTAACGTATAAGTGTTGAACTTTCAAATTGACTTTGTAGTTCTCTTCAACTTCTTGCCTTATGAAAGTCATGTGCCAGCTTTGATTGATTTGATTTTTCAAATATATTACTTTTCTGTTTCTCTCTTTAATTAGAAGCTAATATGTGACATTCAGTGAGTAAAACTGTGCATTTTTTGAAAGCTTGGGAGCTATAAAATCACTTAAAAAATTCAGGGACAACAAATTTTTTGAGATAAGATTGCATAACTATTGACACATTAGACCATGAGAATATTGAAACCTTATTAAAAACCTCCCGTCTATGATTTTTTTTTCTCAAATATGTTCATATTAAATAGAAAAAAATCTCACACGTCCCGTTTGTTAGATATTAGAACCAGTAAATGTTACAAATCTACTCTTAACTACTATGCAGAAATGTTCCTAACATATTAAAGGTTATGGAAAAAAAAAGAATATAGTAAAAAGACCCTCTACGTGTCTTTCCCTACCCTTTGCTATTACCTTTAGATTACAATTTAATTCAAGAAAAAAAAACTTTAGATTAGTATGATCTACCCGTCCATCCATCCTTCTGCGGTGAATAGAAAAAGCATGAAAAGTATCAAAGTCATATAGAAACAATAATATCTTTATTTTACGCGTATAAGAAAGCTTATTTTTTTGTTGTGGTGACAAAGATAAGGAAAATGCATGTATTGCGTATAAGTGGATATGATACGATCATTGCCAGCATTGGAATGAGATTTTACATATTTATTACATATATTGTCTTCTTTTGATTTGTTTTGTTTTGGTGTGATTATGCTCTTCCATTGGCCTATTATGCATCCTATAACATTACGTTTTCACTTTGTAAGAGCTTTTTTTGGCATACCAATCAACTAATCAAATTATTGTTCTCATTTTGTAGAATAGGAGCATTTTTTTGTGGATAATTTATTTTAATAATATTCTTGTTATATAGATTAAAAATAAACAATTAAATAAAATTTTACTTTATAATAGTTAGTTTATTTCTCTTTCCTATATGATGTGACATAATAAATGTTAAACATTGTCAATTCGATATTTTACACATTGACAATCAAATGAAATGACAACTCATCAAATTAATTAATATTTTAATATTGAATAATGAAACACTTAATTACATAATTTTAAATGAAATAGACAATTTAATATTGTTATCTTTTAAAAGATTTTGTCCATTTTGAAAACTGTTGATATGTCATCAATGTGAGTTTCTATTTTACATGGCACATAATCTTAAAATCCACTATTTACTGAAGATGCTCCAAATACATCAAGAAGACTCCTTGAATTTAGCAAAATGAATCATCACTTAAATTCAATAAATTTTTATTGAACGTCATCGAAAACTCTTAAAAATTTCAATTAACTCTTTGAACACGATAAACGTTTATCAATTTATTTCTCTAATTTCATATGTTAGTTTCTAATTGATTTGATATTTCGAAAATGGTATATGATTAAATTTTCTCCATTTAACAGGAACATGACCTTGATTGTTACTTATACATTTTTTTTTACCAAGATCAAGTAAATGGAAGTATCATCAGCCAACAAAAATTAACGAATACATTTTGACTCTGTTTTTTACACATTAGCCACTGCTTATGTGTAAAGCTTCTTTTTTCTTATTTCCATGTTTTGTCTGGCGGTTTTATTTTCTTCTATGTGCGCTATTTATCCAGCTTACAATGCCAAATTTACACCATTATCACATCTTTCAATTTCTTTGTTTTTGTATAAAATATTTCTTGAATTTCTCAATTTAATTCATATTCTTATATTGTCTAATGTAATCATTACATACTTGTCCATTAATTAGTAATTGCCAAATTCAACATAATTCCATTTCTATTTCTTTAAATTAAATAAGAAAACATTGCTGATTAGAACCAACTCCGTGACAGCTGAGTGTTCAGCTCGGTAACGACTCGACTCGATTAGATTCATAAATGAACAATTCATGAATATAATTTTGAGCTCGAATAATAAACAAGTCGAACATGAATAAGACATAACTCGGTTCGTGAGCTCGCGATCAAACTCGATTAAAGGTTTACGAACAAGTTTATGAACATGTTCGATAAATGTTCATGAACTTGCTCGGTTGTTTTTTTCACATTATAAAAATTTAACTCTTATGAAAATTAAATTGGAGCATAGTTATATTAAATTGAATTAATATAAATATATACCCAACCTAATATCATGAATGATTTTAAATTACATTATAGACTCATTTTTTTTATCTAAAATCTTGGTATAAATCACAAATTTTAAGAGTAAGGTTCAATTTAATAAACATAAACGAACTTGTTCATAAATGAATTAACAAATAAAATAAATGAGTTGTTCATTAATTTTATTCTTAAACAATTTGAGCTTGAATTCTAACTGGAATATGCTCTTATTTGTTTAAAAATTAAACAATTAGCACGAGCATACCATGATTCTACTCTTTTACAACCCTAAAATAGATAATTTTTACATTCACGTGATCTATGCCGGTAAAGTTAGTTTCTGCGATGCGCCGCCGTTAAAATGACCGCTGCCTTTGCAGTGTAAAAATATCGGCCCGGCGGCTTGTGAAGCCAAGCCAAGCCACCCCAGCCATATTTACTCTCAAGATAGCAAATAACTGTAGTTAAGTTGCTTACCCAGCCCAACCACATGGTATAGCTCACTTCAGCCGAGCCACAATTTTCCATCTATCTCTCTTGCTCATTTCCTCCCTGAAACTTCCTTTTTCTATCTTTCTAAAGAGTCTTCGTTGGAGATGAGGATGACAAGTTGCCTGTTGCTTTGCTAGTTTTCTTCTTCTTCTGCCTCAAATTCGGTTGGTATTTGACTATACATTGAAAGGGGGAGGAAGACGGAGGAAGGATCTGATTTCGATTTGGAAGAATGGAGGACGAAAAAGGAGTGCTGGCTCAGAGTTTGATTGCTACTGTAAACGAAATAGCTTCTATTTCTGATTATAGGAGTGTGGTTAAGAAACAGTATTGTAATTTGGCTAGGAGACTGAAGCTTTTGACGCCAATGTTCGAAGAGATTAGAGAGAGCAAAGAGCCGATCCCTCAAGATACTGTGAAAGCTTTGCTTTCCTTGAAGGAAGCTCTTGATTCTGCTAAGGAATTGCTCAGATTTGGCAGCGAAGGCAGCAAAATTTACCTGGTGTGTATGTGTTTTTCATTTCTTTTTTTCCTACAATTAAATTGATTTTAATTGGTTCCGAGTCGATTTGGATGCTTAGAATGTCTCAGAAACTGCAAACATTGTTGGCTGTCACTTTGCTATTTAGATACAACTATAAGTTAAAGAGCTAATAATTCAATCTGTTGTGCTAGTAAGGTAAATGATGAGGAAAAATAGCAGATTTGACGTTTGGAACTGCATTTTCTTCAATTTCATAGGGGAGTTTAGTTAGTTTTTTGTTCAAAAACCAGGACCGATTTGATTCTCTTTGTTTGCTTTTGATTTACCTGTTTTTAATCTCGATGAATTTGAATGAGCTGCAACTAGATCTTTGAGACTTGGATTCTTCTTTCCTTTTCTTTTCTTCTTTTGTAAGTGAATAGAGTATCTAAATAGAATGTTCGCGGCTCAAGTTTTCATTTCTGGATCTTGGAATTGGATTCTTCACTTCTTATGTCCATCCAAATGATACCTTTGCTCTTCATAAGTTTTGCTTATCTTTAAATTATCAAGATTTATTCGGGTCTAATCTTGGCTTTGATATGCAACCTGTCTATGTTTATGCGGTTCTTCATATGTGCTATTGGTCATAGATTTACTTCATCATGAAAGTATTAAAGGGAAGCCATTGAAAGCAAGGATTTTTTGTTCATTTCCAATATAATGTCAAAAGTAAAGGGGTCAAAGTAAATGTTGGATTAGTCACTGGAAATAAGACCTCTTTCTTGCATTTCTGAATTTAGAGACTGCATTATCATCTAAATTTCTGTGATGACATATGTTTAAAAACAATTGCTTTTTGTCCTTGTGTTCTGGATCACATGTCTATGTTTTAATGTCCCCTTTATGTATTTGTGTAATTAATCCAACATCCCTGAGAGACCCATATATACCTGTGAATTCAATATATAGATTATATATCAGTCCTGACGTCTATTTTATGAAGTGTCACCTCTTTGATAAATGAGTTAATTTGTGCACTTATGAGTCAGCTTGAATGAGATTTCCTCGAGGGACCAGTCCCTCAATTAGGGTAGGGCTAATAATCATAAGGTAGTTAAAGGTTTGTTTCTTGACTTAACGTTTCTCTCACCTCATACTTTATAAATACCAATAACATTTTGGCTGTACAAATCTTGATTAACATTTCTCTCACCCTATACTTTATAATCTCCAATTACATTTCAGCTGTATAAGTCCTACTATAACGTTTTTTACACCGTTCTTCATGATTACCAATAAAATTCCAGTTTGAGAAGTCTTCACCATAATAAAGTAACCCAAAAGCTCTGGAATATGTGGGGGTGCCTTTGACCATCTCATGGAGAGGAAACTTATCTTTGGTGCAAAAGTCCAAGGGTACCCTAGGCTTTTTAAAAAGAAACAAACTAGAGAAGAAAAGATGACCAAAGACCATTATTATCTTTATTTACAATGAAAATAATGAAAGCACTTTGTTATTTTCTTACAAGAACACACATAACTGACAACCATGTAAGAAATTAGACGTGTCCCTTTGTTGCTGTATATATTATACCATCTAAAAGATGCTTTCCTCACTCTATGTCTATGAAATGGATGATGCAAAGTTATTTCTTATGCGCGTGGCTGTACTGTATTTACTTTCTCTTTGTAGTTAAGATTTTCTCTCATGGGAAAAAAATTTAATATATTTACCATAAAAAAATCTCTATGAACTGTCGTGAGTTTCAAACAATCGCAAATTTTTTATCAGTTTCAATAATTTATATGTTGTTGTGGCATTTCTCTAAGTGTCCCTCCCAATTTTGATTCTGAACAAGCTGGACACCATGATCTTTTTCTTGTGTTCCTTATGCTGTAACATATAACAGAATGTCCCATATTTTCTGTGAATGAACTTGGTCCTGCTCCTGTGTGCTTTAGCTTTCTCCAATGCATTTTATCAGTAACTGATGATTAATAATAATGCAAGCTGTCATTGTTAAACTAGTCCATTCAAAGGTCTGCATTTTTGCTTAAGAGTTCAATAGCACCTACCTTAGGGTGTTAATTCACAATAAATGGAAACTTCTTTTTTTGTGAACAATCAAACAAGCTATCGTCATTGATGCTTCTTTCGCACTGTCTCACTGCATCCATTTTTTTAGAGTCATTAATTTTCTCCTTCATTCCAGGTCTTGGAGAGGGAACAAATTATGAATAAATACCAAGAGGTGACAGCGCAACTTGAACAAGCTCTAAGCGGAATTTGCTACGAAAATCTTGACATATCAGATGAAGTAAAGGAGCAGGTAGGGGATCGTTGGTTTATAGATGCCACTAAGGATCTGACTAGATAATGTTCTGCACTAATTTCATACGTTTTCTAAATGTTCAGGTTGAGCTTGTGCTTTCACAGTTCAGAAGGGCCAAAGGACGGGTTGATGCCCCTGATGTCGAGCTGTACGAAGATCTTTTATCACTTTTTAACAGCAGCTGTGATGTAACAGCCGATTCCACTATGCTAAAAAGATCGTCAGAGAAGTTGGAATTGAGGGGGATGGAAGAGCTTATACAAGAGTCATTAGCTCTGCATGAAATGGTTGCTTCCACCGGTGGCGACCCCGAGTCAAACATCGAGAAGATGTCAATGCTATTGAAGAAAATCAAGGAGTTTGTGCAAACAGAAAACCCCTGTTTGGATGCTCCTGCTGCGAGAGAAAAGAACATTCCTCCCCCTAGTGGAAGTGGACAAGCTTCCACCACCGGGAATCATAAGGCCCCGGTTATACCAGATGATTTCATTCCTCCCCCTAGTGGAAGTGGACAAGCTTCCACCACCGGGAATCATAAGGCCCCGGTTATACCAGATGATTTCCGATGCCCTATATCCCTCGAATTGATGAAAGATCCCGTTATTGTTTCAACAGGGCAGGTATATGCTCATCGAATTCCTCAGCCATAATACTTAAAAGTTTTTTATTTTTGGCCCAGTGCATCAGTGGGAACTCAAACTTGTCCCAAAATATCTATTGCCTCTTGAACTTTCAATATTGGAGAGAGAAAAATCAGAATATTGACATTTTTAAGAAGTCAAATCAACCAGATCTGACACGTGGTGTTCAGGGGGTAGAATGATAGAAAACTGATATTAATTAACTAATCAAAAGATGAAAATACCCAAATGATATTCAGATAACAATGGCAAAGATTACAACCTAAATAGAAAGCTAAAGACTAAAGAAAACACCAATAGAAGATTAGATAAATAATCCCAGAGCAATGCTCCCACAGGGCCTTTACCAAGCCAAATGCTTGACAACCCAAATACTATGTATCTTCAATGCTGCTTTCTACTCTCCCTTAGCTCTCCTTATATAACCCCTAAAACCCTAAACTCCTACCTCATTATTTAATTACTATTCTATGCTTTACTTTAACCATATCTCTTTCTGGACAAGTTCAGTATCTAGTGATGCATTAAGCCTTTATTTTTTGCTATTTTGCGTATTTAAAAGATGAGATCCAGAAAAAACTTATTGCACATTATGGTTTCGAATATCTGAGATGCTGACTTTTCATAAGCTTCTCTCCGTCAACCTTGACTATTTCCATTGTTTTGTTTTAATAGACATACGAGCGTTCCTGCATCGAGAAGTGGCTAGAAGCAGGGCACAGCACATGTCCTAAGACACAACAAACCCTCAGCAGCGCTGCCATCACTCCCAACTACGTATTACGCAGCCTCATCGCCCAATGGTGCGAAGCGAATGGCATCGACCCCCCCAAAAGATCCAGCAACTCCCGGTCCCACAAAGGCTTGTCCGCCTATGCGCCCGCCGAGAGGGCAAAGATCGAAACCCTCCTCCACAAGCTTGCGTCCACCAGCCCCGAAGACCAGCGGTCCGCCGCCGGCGAGATCCGCCTCCTCGCGAAACGCAACGCCGACAACCGCGTCGCCATCGCCGAGGCCGGCGCGATCCCCCTCCTTGTTGGCCTCCTCTCAACACCTGATTCCCGCACCCAGGAGCACGCCGTCACCGCGCTGCTCAACCTCTCGATCTGCGAGGACAACAAAGGGAGCATAATCTCTGCCGGGGCGGTCCCCGGCATAGTACAGGTCCTGAAGAAGGGCAGCATGGAGGCCCGGGAAAACGCGGCGGCCACCCTTTTCAGCCTCTCGGTCTTAGACGAACACAAGGTCACGATAGGCTCCTCGGGGGCCATCCCGCCACTTGTCACCCTCCTAAGCGAGGGTACACAGAGAGGGAAAAAGGACGCCGCGACTGCGCTTTTCAACCTATGCATCTACCAGGGAAACAAGGGGAAGGCGGTTAGAGCGGGAGTCGTGCCGACGCTGATGCGTCTGCTGACCGAGCCGGGAGGGGGAATGGTGGACGAAGCGCTGGCAATTCTAGCGATTTTGTCGAGCCACCCTGAAGGGAAGGCGGCCATCGGAGCTACCGAGGCAGTTCCGGTTCTAGTCGAAGTTATCGGGGTCGGGTCGCCGAGGAATCGGGAGAATGCCGCTGCGGTATTGGTTCATCTTTGGTCGGAAGACCAAAAGCACCTGATCGAAGCGCAAGAACTCGGAGTAATGGGGCCGTTACTGGAATTGGCTCAAAACGGGACCGATCGAGGAAAGAGAAAGGCTCGGCAGTTGATAGACTGTATGAGCCGGTTCGTCGAACAGCAAAAGCAGGCTCAAGCACAAACTGAGCCGTCATCTGCGGATAGTTGACGGGTTTTATTTGTTGTGGTTCGGTGTTTTTGGTTTTTCATTTTTCGGGGATTGAGCAACGGTTTTAAGAGAGGGGAGGTGGAAGATCACTTGCCCGGTTTGTAAGTTATTCGTTTGGTTGTGTGAGTTGAGGACTGCGCTGTGAGAAGACCCGGCACAAGAGGGGAAATATTTACGGTTTGGATGTTTCGGAAATGAATGTTAATTATATCGTTGTAACATGTAATCATCCTCAGTATATTTTAATTGAAGAGATGCTTTCCGTCTTCTAGTCAAACCATGTAAGATTTGTATAAGCACTCCTCCCAATTCAGTAATTTTGAATATCAAGCAATTGTGTATCCATTTGTTTTTTCCTTGTGAAGTTTTCTATTAAATAGTGATATTATCTTTATACTCTGCTGGTATCAACTTTTTTTAACAATATATAGACGGTTAACGCAAATCCAACCCTATTCTTTATTTTTCATTCATCCACAAATCTCATTTTAGAGGATTCATAGTATTTTCTCTCCATTTATATTCCTTGTATTTCAATTTCCCAAATAAGATTCTCTTAAAATAATAATTACCATAAATATTAACAAAAAAATAAAAATTTAAAAAGTAAAAAAATTATATTATTACATTCATTCTCTAAAATTGAGATCCCTATTGAAAGATACCATACGTGGAATGGTTGAGTTGTATATTCCCCGTATCCATTCTTTTGTCAAATTCCCTATCATATCAGATTATTAGATCTTGAAACTAACAATTACTGAATCCATATTACTAATTGTATTGTTGCAAAATTACTTTGATGATCGTTGGTTGGACAAACACGGACTAATAGTTTTATGACATTCTTTAACTAAATCTCTTAATTCTTCAAAGAGACCGACATGTTTCTCTCTATATGGGTAAAGTTGAAAACTTTATGATTTAGTATATCAAGGACTTTAACAGTATGCATTCTACTCTTAAAATACAATACTACATAAAAAAATCAGTTTATTTGATTAATAATGTAATGAAATATGTTGTCAACGAGAAATCATTAATTTTATAATATAATACTACAAATTATGAATTTCTAACAAAGCTATATAAGAAAATTCTATTGCATATTTTGTCAATAAATCTTCTATAGAGGTATGATTTGTTGGGTATTGTAGCTGAAACTCGCGAAGAAGACGAAAACTTCAAGCTGTAGCAAAGCAACAGAAAATTGACGTTAGGCAAGCGGAGCCGTGCTAGGCACTGTCCTAAAGGATATTTGGCAGTTCCTCCCAAGATTGAACCACTTTTTCACCCCAATTAGAGATGGTGAAAGGAACAGGAGTGTAATATATCCAGAATTTGAGGTAAAGATTTTAAGTTGTAATAGCAGAAAACACAAGCACAGTATTTATAGGCAAGGAATAATAGCTGTTATAGAAATGCAGTAAAGGTAAACGTTTTTTGACATTAATGGAAAATAGCTGTTGGGATAATAACTGCTGGGAAAATAGCTGTTGTCTATTAAAGCACAAAAGCTGTTACGGATTTAAATGGAAAAAATGTTTTCTCCATAATAATAATAATAAAAAGTTCCTGAGCTTAGGCTTCGCCCACGCAGGGGGGATCGGACGATTTGCACTAGAAATGGCTTTGGACCATTTCTCTCTTGTACGCGAGACCCACCTTGATTCTCTCACAATTTTTCAAGCCCATAAGAAGCAATTTAATATAAATTACATAAACTCTTTCAAACTTTCCCATGTGGGATATTGCTCTTTTGAAAGTAAGCTAGTAAAACACTAGTTTTTTCTATAATCCCCCACAACTTTCAAAAGAGATTTGAAAAAAAAAAATTCAAATACGAATTTTCTGGATATCTCAAGTTTGACATATAATGCATGGCATTGGTGTCTTTTGGACTTGAACCAATACTTGATAGATAAAATTTAAT
>CATIWQ010068333.1:0-16165 GCA_949673415.1 Euphorbia schlechtendalii | reverse complement strand
ACATATCATAAACTTCGAAATAGAAAGTATAAGTAGAAAGCAAAGCAAAGTTGTAAGGTATGCAAGTGAAAGCTAAAGTTGATCAAACCGTATCCACTCTTTAATGGGAGTCGTCAATTCCCACAATTCCTGCATCTGCTTTGAATTCGGTCTCCGCCCGTACAGAACCTCCTCTAGGATGCTATTCTTTGCGAATATCGAACAAATGAATATTGAAGAATGAAAAATTTTATTGATAAGTGATTTGCAAGTACACTTATACAACAATCACTCGAATACGTAGAGAAATCTAGGGATCAAAACAAGGATTCGAATCACTTAAACATTTTCTCGCTAACGCTTATGAACGTATCGAACTCTCTATCTACACATACACTATATCTCTCTCATGCACTCTAATATTTTCCCTCTATCTCACTGCACTATGATGCACTTGAATCCCACTACACATATGAAATTGAAGAGGATTGGAGCCATATTTATGGAGTTTGAAGGGTTGCATCTATCCAAACGAAGAGTCACATCCATTGGTGAAAGATTGCATCTCTTCAATGTGATTGGTTGAGAGGCTTTGATATAATCCATAATGGATAAGCACCTTTTCATGATTGGAAGGTTTCTGACAGGTGTCTATTCGTTGGTAGTTGATGGCGGTTGATGGCAGTTGATCATGCTTATCTGGAGGTTGTTAATTAAGAAGATAAAACCAGAAAACCATCTATGTCATGACCTCGATGTACATGTCATGATCGTGAATCTTTGTTGGCAGACTTTTGTTTCTGAAGTGAACAGGTCACGACCGTGAATGAATGTCATGATCATAAATGAATGTCGCGACCGTGAATTGAGTTTTTCTTCAGAAATCTCATTATAACTTCACCAATCTTTGACAGCTTTGATCCTAAGCCAAATCTTTAAGTTCCACGCATCATTTTGATCATTTTCTTAGAATTCCACTCTTTTTTCACTCTTTTTTCATAGAATTCCACTTTAGATCATTTTCTTCCAAGATTTACCTAGTATCTGCATTTGCATAAATTATAACTACATACCACGTGAAATCTTTTATATGAAGTATAAAAATGACTTAAACTATTGTGTTTATTATGTAAAATTATAATGATAATAAGTGTAATTATACACTTATCAGCAGCAATCACAGCTATCCGCACGTCTACTACAATGGCTAATGCTGTTGCAGGAAAGTAAAGGGTAGTGTGGATGCTGCTACTGAGCAGCTGAGTCTCTTGAGTACCAATATAGCAACTCAAGTGACACAAATCCATAAACTAGGTGAGGAGCAGGCCAAAATAAAAAGACTAGCAGATCACAAGATCGAGAACATCTTTAAAGAGGTAGAAATAACAAAGGACGTGGGCCACAACATAGCTAAGTTGGTTGAGGCTTAGTCAAAGTTCTTGCAGCACAATGACAACAAATAAGATGAAATGGTAAAGCCGTTGAAGGACATTTCAACAAAGATGGACAAGGCCCTTGTCATCAATCTTGACTCTCTCCACACCAAATTAGACATAATCCAGGGAGAAGTCAATGATCACACCACAGAGAAAGTCTCCTCCTTGCAGAAGTTCCTTATCTCTGCCATGGGGAAGATTTTTCCAAACTTACCTACTACAAGTTGCCTACTACAGAATCTTTGTGCCTTGAGACCAGAATGACTATTCACACTAAGCTGAATGTCATCAAGTCAAAGGTAGAAGATATGTAGAAGAATATTGTTACTCTGATGAAGATGAGTGAATTGGACGTAAAGGATATTGATTACACTACAAAGTGTATATAATCTATTAGACCCAAAGTTCTTGACATAGAAGGGTAACTGAAGATAGCACTAACTGCAACGGACTTCTAAGGCCTTCTTCAATGATTTCAACAGTTCACGTGTCAAGGGTCTTCTTCTCAGCGAGCTTAATGATTAAGAATTTCTTTCCACCAAGGGCAAAGAGCAATTGGAGCAAGAGATATCCCTGCAAATCATCAACCAGTAAGAAAGCTTCTAAGATACCCTCGATACCTTCAATCTCTACCTTGAGCAAATTGTCCAAGGTCAGATAGCAAAGAGGAAGAAGGTAGGTGAAGATGCTCTTTAAACGATGAATCTCAACAAGTGCTCCACTCGCTCAAGTACTATCTTTTCTCAGGGAGGCAGATTAATATAAGAGAAAGCTTCGTGGTAATAGGGGTACCTTAGACTTATGGGCTAATCCCTTCTATTGCATTGCGAAATTTATGAATATGTCATAATTAAGAGAAACCGGAATAATGTGATCAATAATTTTTTATACTTATCCAAAATCTGAAACCTAAAAAAATAAGATTTTAGAAAAATCCCTAACAAAGTTGCCACTGTGAGTGAAAGACACGGAGTGATGGGCCGAGAGCATGCGGGATGAGAGGTGCAATCCACAGGGGTGTTTTAATGTGGAAAATAACATGTACTGGGTCATGGACCCGGAAAAAGTGAAAACATTTTAGATCGGTCAAACTCGAATCTGCCGTCTCTTAGTGTAGAGTCACCACCTCGATTAGCTCTTTCTAGGAATTAGAGTCTTGTGAGGCTTAACGTCCGGGGGATGGCTCACTAAGACACAGAGATTCGAGTTCAGGATAAGTTGCTTATTTCTTATTGGATCACATTATATTACATCTATAGAAAACCGTATTTCTTAATTGTGCATATTCGAACTTATGTCATTTTTCAAGTTATTATGCATGATTCACGTATATTTGAAAGTGATAAATCCATCCATATACTAGTAAATATATGCGGAAAGTAAAGATTAAACATTACAGAACCTCGGGGGATGCAACTGCATGCCTAATTTATTAATTACATTTCTCAAAAAATAATTGAAATTGTGATACCCGAAGGAAAATTAAAATCCTATACATACATCTAATCCTTCATCCACAAAGGTTAGCACAGGGTATATTATAACACATTGCACATTTGCTCGATTTTGGCTTTAGCGAGGCCCGTGTGGCCTATTGAAAAAATCACGGTAATGGATTTGTTATTTTAAAATAAAATAATTCATTTTAATTAACACATTGGTTGCTCGTTTTAATTAATGAAATTGCCAGCATGGTAAAATAGTTGGGATTTTTATCCGGGAATATATTTTTATTCCCTTCATGGGGGTATTCTAGCATATATCTCCATTAATAAGGAAATTACAGATGAAGAAAGAAAAATTACAACATTCGGAATAAAACAGAAGAATAAAAATCCTAGGTCCGTAGATGAAATCAGAATAAGGAATAATAGACAATGAGCACATAATTAGCATTTTTAGGAACTCAGAGGCTTACCCTTACGGAATGAATCCACTTCGACAATATTTGTTCGACCTTAGAAAGTATTCCTCGTCGTCTTTTAGTTTTTGTGGTTGAAAACTTAGTGTAAATCTCGAAAATACTTGTTTAATTCCTGAAATTGGTTGCAGTTCGAAAAGCTATATTTTAATCTGAAAATTTCCGGTCTTGATTACCAAAAATTCCCCAAATATATATAGAGGAAAATCTCGTAAATCCAAAAATGGTAACATATTCCGACGAGGCTCGCCAGAATTCGACAAGGAGCCACCCTAAAAATTTTGGTGAGGCTGCCTTGCCAGACTTCGGGCGAGGTATGTCCTCGATTTTGGTTTTTACCACTTTTTCATATTTTCAGTGTATTTTTATATTTTTTTTGCATTTTTAATTAATTTTTTGAACAAAAGAGAAAAATTAATTAATTTTATTAAAAGTCCTTTTGAAACTTAGAGATGAGGAACACTCCCATATGAAGGTGTTTGGATAATCGAGAATTATGTGATTCAAGGATAAAATCCCGAAAACCCATCATCATCATACACATAATGTTTTTAACAATCATGACGCATCATCAAACGAAATTAACTTGGGTACAAACGAGTCACAAAAATGGTGACAATTTCCAATGATTTAAATCCTGAAGTAAAGAGAGTGATTACAAATGTACTTAAACATCACATGGTAGTGTTTGCTTGGACATATGAAGACATGCCTGGAGTGGATAGATAGATAGCGGAGCACTATATACCAATTAACCCTCGGATCAAACTGGTAAAATAGAAACTGCATCACCTAAGGCTTGAATAGGCAGAGAAGGTTAAGGCTGAACTGGCAAAACAAATTGAAGCTAATTTCTTGGAAGTGGTTGAATACCCGACATGGCTAGCCAACATCATCCTAGTGGCAAAGAAGGATGGAAAGGTCAGAGTTTGCATGGATTTCAGGGATCTGAATAAAGCCTCCCCAAAGGACGATTTCCCCCTACCCCACACAGATGTTCTGGTCGATAGTTCAACAAGGGCGGCTATGTACTCCTTGATGGATGGTTTTTCAAGGTATAATAAGATAGTGATGGCTATAATGGACAAAGTCATGACAACTTTCATCACGGAGTGGGGGATATACTACTACAAGGTAATGCCATTTGGTTTGAAAAATGCTGGCGCAACATATCTCGGGTGGTCACAACCCTTCTTCATGACATGATCCATAAAGAGGTAGAAGTTTATGTTGATGATATGCTCGTCGTATCCAACACTAGAGAGGAACATTCGGATGTCTTAGACAAGTTTCTCACCAGGATCAAGAAGTACAATGTACACTTAAACCTAAAAGAGTGCATATTTGGGGTAACTTCAAGGAAACTTCTGGGGTACATAGTTAGCCAAAAAGGAATTGAAAGGGATCATGATAAAAGCAAAGCCATCAAGGAAATGCCTACGCCAAAAATAGAGAAAGAAGTCCGATCATTTTAGGATCCCTATATTACGTAAGTAGATTCATCACGACTCACCACCATCTGCGAACCGATTTTCAAACTGTTATGAAAAGACCAACCAATGGTTTGGAATGACCAATGTCAGGTAGCATTTGATAAAATCAAACAATACTTATTAAACCCACCCATCCTTCACTCACCAGAACCTAATAAACCCCTAATCCTATACCTAGCGATTGAGAAATCATCGATCAGAGCTATGCTGGTGCAAGAACACGAAGAAACGAGTGAGCATGCAGTCTACTACCTAAGCAAGAAACTGCTCAAATATGAATCCCGCTACACTTTGGTAGAGAAAATCTGTATGAAGATGGTTTGTTAACGAAAAAGCTATGCCACTACTTCCAATCTTACCACATTAAAGCTATTGCAAAGATCGACCTGATGAAGTACTTATGCCAATCACCAATAGTTGCTAGGAAACTCTCAAGATGGTTATTGCTATTATTTGAATTCGACATTGAATATGTGACTAAGAAAGTCATTAAGGGATGAGTAGTCACCAAATTTTTAGCCAATCAACCCTTGGACTCTACGTTGAACACCTAGAATTCCCAGATGAGCAACTATCATTGGTAGAGAACGCCTGTATAGAGTGGAAAATGTTCTTTGTTAGCGCAATGAACAGAAATGGAGCCGGCCTAGGTCTTGTCTTGATAACCCATAAAAATGAAGTCATAACTCTTTCTAAATGATTGGAGTTCCTAGTAACAAACAATGGTGATGAATACGAGGCTTATGTATTTGGGTTGGTGGCACTTCGAAAGGCGTGAACGAAAGAAGTGTTAGTAGTTGGGGACTTAGCTCTTGTTATAAGACAAGTTACTGATGATTGGGAGATAAGGGAAGAATCACTTTGTCCCTATGTGGAAGTAGTATGGAAGGCCCCACAAAAAATTTCATGGTGCGTGTTTAAACACGTACCATGGGATGAAAACCAAATGGCAGGTGCACTTACTACATTGGCATCAATGTGGGAAGGACCCCAGACTCAATCTATTTAGCCAGTTGTACTACAAATAGCAGAAGAACCCTTCTACTATCGTCTAGTGGAGTTAGAGGATGAGCCAGCCACTAGTAGTTGGTTCTTCGACATCGTCAAATTTTTTCAAATCGGGGAACACCCAAAAGGCCCAACCGACTCGGAGAGAACTTCATTATGATGGTTGGTAGTGCAATTTCGATTAGTAGATGGGGATCTGTTCAAACGAACACCGAAAGGGCTAATTTTGAGATGTCTAATTGAACAAGAGGCATTGTTGATTATAAGGTGAATGCATGCAGGAGAGGGTGGGCCCCACATGAACGGAATGGCACTTGCCAAGAAAATACAACGCTAAGGTTACTAGACAACAATAATCTCAGACTGCATAGCTGAAGTACGAAAATGCCACGAGCACTAGATCTATGAGGATATCAGTCATCTACCTTCATTCAAGCTCCATAGCTTATCCACTCCTTGGCTATTCTTAGTGTGGGCCATCGACATTATCGGTGAGATTCAACCGAGCTCGATTAACAGACATCACTTCATCGTAGTAGTAGTCGACTACTTTTCAAAATGGGTAGAGGCCGAATCTTATACCAATATCATGGTTAAGAAGATGGCCAAGTTCATAGAATAGCATATCTTCACCCGATATGGTATCCCGCATCATATCATATCGAATAATGGGGTTCAATTCCAAGGATCTACATTAGACCTAATGGAGAAATACAGGATTGAACACCATTGATCATCACTATATAGACCACAAGCCAATTGGGCAATAGAGGCAGCCAACAAATCGATCAAGAAAATTTTGAGTAAAATGGTTGTTACCTACAGGGATTGGGCTGATAAGTTGCCATTCACAGTATGGGGATACAAAACAAGCGTCAAAACTTCCACTGATCAAACTCCTTTCTCGTTGGTGTATGGGATGGAAGCAGTTTTGCAAGTTGAAATGGAAGTAAAATTGCTCCGAGTGGCCTTAGAGGCAAGACTAAAGGAGTCAGATTGGGCAAGGGCTAAATTTGAATAGCTAAACATGATAGATGAAGGTATTGGATCATTTGCAGATGTACCAACAATGCATGGCTAGAGTGTATAATAATCGGGTTAAACTTAGAAACCAACCTTGGAAAACGGAGGATCTGGTTTTGAAGCAGATAAGACCGTTGAATGTGGATGTTTGGGGAAAATTCCGGCCAAATTGGGAAGGTCCTTAGGTTGTGAAGAGAATTTTAAGCAAGGGAGCTGTCATGATCATAGACATGGACGGGAACGAATTTGTCAACCCAATTAATCAAGACAACCTCAAGCGCTACCATGTCTAAAGGCAAAGAAATGAATTAGAAAAATGGTAAAAAAAAGAGAAAAAAATGTCCAACAGTTGGCATTTGGCTAGCTGGGCAATAATTATGACCGTTCTTTATGGAAAAATAATAAGATGTCAGTAGAGTCGAAAACCCGTGAAGGTCGGCTCAGGCAAATATTAGAGCATTATGAGGAATGGAGGGATCGCGAGTTAGAAAACCTGTTTTAGGCTAGCTGGTGGCAGGATTCAAATCGTTGGAAAACTTGTACCCTTTTTAAAGTCATTTAACGAAATGTGTTATGTTTGCAAACATTTATGTTTATGTTATGTGAATGTGTGCATAAGGAATATCCCAAATAAACAAAGTGAATTTCGATAAAATTTCATAATGTCAAAAGTAATTCAAAAACAAACCAAACACAAGGTTTATAAAACAAATGTCAAAGTCTGTGGCAAATGGATGTAGATCTAAGGGTGCCAATCACTCCACCGAGCATGCTTCCTGGAAGTGTGAGGAAGGGGGTCCAAACCATCTTCATCCCTCTCCCAGTCGTAGGATGCCCTAAGATGTTGATCAACATGTGGAAGACTCTTGATCTCGCTGGGGTTAGTGGTCTCGGGGGCGTTGTAATCCAGCATGACAATTGTAGTGCACGCCCAAAGGCTTCGTATAGCATCGGGTGTGCCAGGTTCAAAATCATGGAAATGAGTCGAGCATTGAAACCTAGGAACTCGTTACTGACATCCATACTGCCTACACAGGTGAGAGGAGAATAGGAGGTGACACCAAATAACCCCATCAGCAGTACGCCAGAATCATGAACGTTTGTATCCACAAAAGGAATCTCCAACCAAGGGCTAAGCCAGCGGACCTCGGAAGCTCGATAGGGTCCCAAAATCTCAATCCAAGCCTCTTCACTCAACGAGCAATGGTCCTTCCTAACCAAACCCTTAGGACCATAATGCGAAGGGAGGTACCGAGCCTTCCCCAAGCGAGAATCAACTATCAAGCGAAACTTTTCCAACAACCACACCTATGAGAATTTCGTTTAAATAAGTAGCAAAAATTACAAAGAAAAAGGGGAAAAAAGGAAATTTACCTCAAGCAAGGCAAAGTGGTCACCCACTAAGTCCAGGTTCACTAAAGCAACATCTAGGTGAACCAAGCTCTCTGCTAGAGCCAATGCTGAGGGAGATAGACCTGTAGAAAGCGGGTCAATGACAGACAACAAGCGAAATGGGGCAACCACTCCAACCCCACAAATGAACTCCTTTAGAAGAAGTAGGGCCACCATAGAGGGCCATGCCAGATGAGAGCTGGGCGTAGTCTCACACTAGCCAAGAACAACATCGACTCAAAAATCTCCAACATCGGGAGGAGTTGATAGAAAGCTCTTGCTGGACTCCAAGTTCCACAAGTCTCGTAGCTTTTCCTTGCCCCCGAACTAAAAAGAAGGGAAAGAGTAAAATAAAGCCTCACCAGGAATAACAGGGTCAGGTTCTTCCGAAAGGGAAGCCCCAGGATAGCATGATATTCCTCGACCATGGGATAAATCTCGAAGTCTGCAAAACGAAAGACATGTGTAGCAGGGTCCCAGAACTTCAGGGCAGCATGAATAAAGGGTGTGTTCACAGGCCTGGAAGCAAAATATTGAAGACCTCGCAGCCCAAAGCTCTCAAGCCTTCACCAATTAGGCCCCAGGATGGTGCGAAGAAAGGCCCTAAGACGCTCATTATAAATTGACATCGGTGAAAAAAGAGCTAAAGGAAATCCCTCAAGACCAGTGTTGCCTACACACGTTAACCACATAAATTAGCATAACTTATTCATTCATTCATGCATATACATAAGGCATTCACATACAAGAAAGCATATTTATAAAAATAAACACAGCTAGCTAAAACCCGGTGCACAATGACCAAGTTTTTGAAAGTTTACAAGAAAAGCCTATCTAAAGATCCAGTTCGAAAAGAAAGAAAAAAGAATTAAAGTAAAATAAGAACTCCTAAGTAAGCATCGCCTATATGTCATCTCCACCCACCGAATCTCAGGGCACTAAAGTAGATATATCAAAATCCTCAAGACATAGGCTCCTAGAAGCGCCATCAGCTGGACCGGACATAGGAGGAGGCTGTGGAGCATGGAGAAAGTAGGCATCCCAATCAGGAGTAAGTAATGGCCTAGTTTCTAGCTCATCAAGTAGAGTGCCAAGGTCAAACTCAAGAGAGTGGGCAAAACTCGAGGTAACAGCTCAATCATCTCCTCGAGCTCGATCGGCTGCGGTATTCTACCGCAATAACTCTTGATGCTAGGCCTCCAGACTCTTATAGAAAGCATCCAGACTCTGGTAACGAGCACCCAACTCCTCATGACTAGAATCTAAGCCACGGTAACAGGAATCTAAGTCCTGGTGATGAATATCCAATGCTTGGAAATGACCATCGATCCCTTGGTAGTGCTGCTCATACTCATCGCCTCTCGCTGCCATCGCCTATAATCATAGAAACATACAATGAAAATCATATCCATATACATAAAAACATAACATTTCATGCAAAGTCAAGCATAAAATAGGTCGAGAAAAGGAACATACAAGTGTGACTTCATCCTGAAGATACATCATATCCCTTAATAAAAGGGAATATCTGGCCACGCGATCTATCTCCTCATGTGCAACCTGCAAAAAGAATAAACAAACGTCAAACACCTTGAAACTACTACATGATGGTTGAAGACAAGATGTTTAATCAAAGACTCAAGTGAGTGGTGTCAGAAGGATCATAGGTTAATGTGTGGTAGCTTTGCGCGGAGAGGCAGCTGTCGCTCGGTCCCCATAAAACCCATCAAATAAAAAGATGAGTCAAGAGGAATCATGAACCTTCATTCAATAACACCGGAAGAAGACATGCTCGTACCCTCAGCCGAAGCATTCAAATCGGGAACATGGGCCCTCTTTCAGGCAGCCTCTTGTAGGGATAGACAAACGATCAGAAACAAGGTTAATATTAACAAAATAATTAACACAACTCTTATACCTAATAACCTACATCGGTACCACTAACACCCATATTGGATCCATCAACTCCCTGACTCCAGGACTGAGCAGGAGATCGCACTGCCTTAGGTTGGGTCGGTGGATGAAGTGGGAACAACCTCTCTTGAATGAACACCTCGTAATCACCACACCGGCTGGAGAGCCTCACACCATGCTCCTCAAAGAACATATGCCTCTCCTCGGGATCGGTGATCACTAAGTACACCCAGAATAGTCCAGTGGGAGGCGCAAGAGGGATGCGTCTCTCTGACACTGGCTTAGTTCACCAAAATTAGATACGCTCACCCAGGTACAACTTGTGGGTCCTGGGTCCCTCTAGAGTAAAGTGACACTGATCCGCCTACCTCTTGATCTCCTTCGCCATATGGTAGCTAGGGAACCCCCTCCAGGGGTTGCGGTCCACTTAAAAAGAAATAGCGAAGTCAAAACAAGGTGAATTTTTGGTAAAAGACGAATGTAGTCATATCTACCAAAATAAGGATCCTCACTTGCTCGAGTGTTAGAATGCAGAGATACTGATAATAACCCGTAGAGTCCAAGATATCTCTCTCGAAAGATAAATAAATCCGAGGCATACAAGGGGGTATCATCAAGAACCTTGGTAAACCATTGGGTGGGAAGAAAACCTTAGAAGAAAGCCCATGCCTGTAAGATTAAAAACTTAGTCATGGTTAATAAAAAAAACCGATATTCACATATGGTAGAATGAACAAACGCTACTTAGAGAACCATGGGGCAGCATCGCAATAACCGCAAGTGAGCCTGCGTGATCAGATCAAGAGAAAAATATGTCAAGGCTAAGATCGCCCGGGGCTAGTTAAGGCCACTAACATTGTCCAAATCGACCAAGGGCATGATTAATCTGTCGTTGATCTCGCTATTCGAAACCAGGAAGAAGGTCACAGTTAGCAGGGTGATAAAAAAGAAGCAGACGTATAATGGAACCTCGGCCGCCGAAATAGAACGTCAACATTCCAATACTGGACTAGCACCCTATAACAAAATTCCTGACCTCTCGAGCCAACATAGAGCAAATCTCTAACGCGATGATAGGCGGTAGGAGCCTTAAGAACCGCTCTAAAAAAGAATAAAAAAGAATCACACTACAGGTCCAGGATAGACCGGTGATCGCTACCTGATAAGTGTATAATTACACTTATTATCATATAAATTTATACAATAAACACTACAGTTTTAGTCATTTTTATACTTCATATAAAAGATTTCACGTGGTATGTAGTTGTTTTAGATGCAAATGCAGATACTAGGTAAATATTGGGAGTAAAATGAACTAAAGTGGAATTCTATGAAAAAAGAGTAAAAAAGGTGCAAAATGATGCGTGGAACTTGAAGATTTGGCTTAGAATCAAACCTGTCAAAGATCGGTGAAGTTACAAGGAGATTTTTGAAGAAAACTCAATTCACGGTAGCGACAATACCTCCCGATCGTGACCTGTTCACTTCAGAAATAGAAATCTACCAATCAAAGGTTCACGGTCATGAATCACATATCACAATCGCGACATGGATGGTTTAATGGTATTATCTTCTTAACTACCAACCGCTAGATAAGCATGATCAACTGCCATAAACTACCAACGAAAAGACACTTATCAAGAGTCAACCAATCATGAAAAGGTGCCTATCCATTGTGGATTGAATCAAAGCCTCTCAACCAATCACATTGAAGAGATGCAATCTTTCACCAATGGATGTGACTATTCATTTGGATAGATGCAACCCTTCAAACTCTATAAATAAGGCTCCAATTCTTCAACAATTTCATGAGATTCAAGTGCATCAACAATGCTTTGGATTAATGTGGTATAGAGTGAAAAAAGTGATAGAGATATAGAGTGTGTGTATAGTTAGATTCGCTACATTCTTAAGTACTAGCGAGAAAATGTTTAAGTGATTCGAATCCTTATTTTGATTACTAGATTTCTCTATATTCTCGAGCAATTGTTGTATAAGTGTACTTACAAATCACTTATCAATAAAATTTTTCATTCTTCAATATTCATTTCTTCGATATTCTCAAAGAATAGCATCCTAGCGGAGGTTCTGTACGGGCTGAGACCGAATTCAAAGGAGACGTAGGAATTGCGGGAATTGACGACTCCCATTAAAGAGTGGAAACGATTTGATCAATTTTAGCTTTGACTTGCATACCTTACAACTTTGCTTTGCTTTCTACTTATACTTTCTATTTTGAAGTTTATGATATGTCTATGTGTCATAATGCATATTTCGTGCTAAGTCTTTTATGTTAATCAGGTTATATGCGTTGGCGTTAATTTTAAGAGTATTTTCGGGGTTAACAATATCGTGTATAATCACTAGATTTGTGATTTAATGCTGTTTAGTGAGCCAACATTTTTGGAATGGTTAGTTGCTAAATGTGGCTATGTGAGAGCGACCCGTACTAAGCATAGTATTGATGTTATCCAGGTTTATATAATAGTCTTGTCTCGTTTGTGCTAGGTTTAGAAAAGTTATTTAATGTGTTGCTCTGCGGCGAATTATTGAACATCTAATTATGTTGAACCGGTTTGTTAGATTAGTTTAGTGTGTCATAACATCTTCGTTGATCTTACATGTTTCCTTTGCTATACTTGTTCGTAGTGAAAATCTATTTATTTAGAGTTTCTAATCTATCACATCTATATCTGCTCAACTTTTCATTATAATCTTCCTACCCAAAAATATTAATTCTATTTTTATTTCCCTATTTTTTCTTTCCCTTCCATATCTTTAGACCTGGTTCCTTCCCTGTGGATTCGATATCTTTTAAAACTACATCGCAACTATATACTTGCAGTTATCATAATTTTTCTATGCGATAAGAGGTATTGACAACACCTACATTTATTTGTGAACAAGTTTTTGGTATAGTTATTAGCCATTAGTTCACGAGATTTTGGAACCATTATTGATTAAACTTATCAGTAGAAAAGTGGCGAACAAGTTTTTTGCGCGCGTTGCCGGGGAAGGAAAATGCGTTCTGAAGATATTGTGGGAAGCCGAGTAAGTTCTAAAGTTTAATTGCTGTAAATAAGGTACATTTTTATTTTTAGTTTTAGGTTTCTTTATTTTATTTTATTTTTATATCTGTTTGTTGTTTTATTTTATCTAGTGTTAAAATGTTTGCTAATATGCAGTGGGATAAGTTTTATGGAGATTACATGATCGATAACTTAATTGATGCATGTGTAGATGAAATATGTCATGTTACGTCTTTTGAAGAATCAGCATCTGAATCCCTTGGAAATTTAGAATATTCCTCTGAAATCGAAAAATTAGTTAGAGAAGATGATCCTATACCACATTCTATAGATAAACCACCCTTAGTAGAATTGAAGCAATTGCCTGTTCATTTAAAATATGCATTTTTAGGAAGCAACAATACCCTACCTATTATCATTTCTAGTAAGTTAACTAGTCTTCAGGAAGAAGCATTATTAGAAACAATAAAGGGGAGAATTAGGAGTATTGGTTGGAAAATTTTCGATATTAGAGGAATTAGTCCTAATATAGTGATGCATTCCATAAATTTGGAACATGAGACTAAACCTAGAATAGAAAGGCAGAGAAGATTAAATCCTCACATGAAGGAAGTTGTTAAGAAGGAAGTCATTAAGTTATTAGATGCAGGAATTATCTATCCAATTTCAGATAGTGAATGGGTCAACCCTGTTCAATGTGTTTCGAAGAAAGGAGGTATTACTGTAATTCAGAATGAAAAGGATAACTTAATTCCTACTAGGATAACTACTGGATGGAGAATTTGTATAGATTATAGAAAATTAAATGCAACCACTAGGAAAGACCATTTCCCTTTACCTTTTATAGATCAAATGTTAGAAAGGATACCAGGTCATGCATTTTACTGTTTTCTAGATGGATTCTCTGGTTATTTTCAAATTCATATTAGGCCATAAGACTAGGACAAAACCGCTTTTACATGTCCATTTGGTACGTTTGCCTATAGAAGAATGCCTTTCGGGTTATGAAATGCTCCAGCTACTTTTCAAAGGAGTGTTTCGGCTATTTTTAGTAAGTATGTGGAGGATATTATGGAAGTTTTCATGGATGATTTCTCAGTTTATGGAAATTCTTTTGAATCATGTCTAGAAAATTTAGATAAATTACTTGCTAGATGTGAAGAAACTAATTTGGTTTTGAACTAGGAGAAATGTCATTTTATGATTAATGAAGGAATAGTATTAGGTTATAAGATAAATGAAAAAGGAATTCACGTAGATATAGCAAAAACCGAAATCATAGAGAAATTACCTCCTCCCATAAATGTTAAGGGAATAAGATCATTTCTAGGCCATGCTGGATTTTACAAAAGGTTTATTAAGGAATTCTCGGTTATAGCTAAACCTTTAACTAATTTATTAGTTAAAGATGTGAAGTTCGAATTCTCTGATGACTTTTTAAAAGCCTTCAAATTTTAAAATAAGCATTGGTTTCGGCTCCCATTATAGTTAAGCCAAAATGGTCTCTACCATTTGAATTAATGTGTGATGCTAGTGATATAGCTGTGGGTTATGTATTAGGTTAGAGGTACGAAAAGAGTTTGCATGCAGTTTACTATGCAAGTCATACTTTGTCTTCTGCACAATGCAATTACACAACTACTGAGAAAGAGATGTTAATAGTCGTATATGCTTGTGACAAGTTTATATCATATTTGATAGGGTCTAAAGTAATAGTTTACACTGTTCATGATGCTTTAAGATATTTGTTTGCTAAGAAAGATGCCAAACCTAGATTAATTAGATATATCCTTCTTCTACAAGAATTTGACTTAGAAATTAGGGTTAAGAAAGGAAGAGATAATACTGTAGCTGATCACTTATCTTGTCTAGAAGATGATAAGGGACCTATATGTGAAACTGGTGGTATTAATGATTTCTTCCCAGATGAAAATCTAATGTTTGTTAAACATACTGTTAGTCCATAGTATGCTGATTATGCAAACTATTTGGTTACAAATACTCTACCCTCCAAATTGGATTCTAATGGTAAGAAGATATTTCTTAAGGATATTAGATCATATTTGTGGGATGACCCTTATTTGTTTAAAATATATACCGACAGTATTATTCACAGATGTATAGATGATAATAACTTTTACTCAGTTTTAAGCCATTACCATGATAGCATTTATGGAGGACATTTAGGGCCAGCAAAAACCGCGGCTAAAATTTTAGAAAGTGGATTTTATTGGCCAAAATTGTTTAAGGATGCTAAAGATTTTGTTTGGAATTGTGATAACTGTCAAAGAACAGGAAACATAAGTCGAAGAGATGAGATGCCATGGAAAAACATCCTTGAAGTAGAGCTTTTCGATGTTTGGGGTATAGATTTCATGGGACCATTTCCTACATCTAACGGTAATCATTGCATTCTGGTTGTAGTTGATTATGTTTCAAAATGGGTTGAGGCTAGCGCATATAGTAAGAATGATGATAGAGTAGTTACTAAGTTTCTTGTACAATTATTTAGTAGATTTGGAGTACCTAGGACCATTATTAGTGATGGAGGTTCACATTTCATCAATAAGACTTTTGAAAGCTTGATGCAAAAATATGGAGTAAATCATAGGATTGCTACCCCATATCACCCTCAAACTAGTAGTGAAGTAAAAATTTCTAATTGAGAAATTAAGTGGATCCTCGAAAAGACTGTCTCAAATTCTAGGAAAGATTGGTCTACTAAGTTAAACGATGCATTATGGACTTACAAGACAGCTTTCAAGACACCTATTGGTATGACTCCCTTTAAGTTGGTGTACGGAAAGGCTTGTCATTTACCAGTAGAATTAGAGCATAAAGCTTTATGGGCTTTGAAGAATTTGAATATAGATTTAAACAAAGTCGATAATAGAAGAAAGTTTTATTTAAATGCGCTAGAAGAACTACGTTTGTCATCATATGAAAATGCAAAAATCTATAAAGAGAAGA
>CATIWQ010068289.1:0-17553 GCA_949673415.1 Euphorbia schlechtendalii | reverse complement strand
AGGAAAGGGAGAAGATGATTCCCCAACCATAACTTGGCGACGCGGAACAGAGCCCGAGCCGCCACCCACCACGTTCACCACGCCGGCGGCCTCATGGTCCATCAAAGGCACCGTTGTAGGACGCACATCACGCTCCTCTGCCGGTTGACGGCGACCGGCGCGCTGAATCAAGGCACAGGATTCAGACTCAGCCGAAGACATCTTAATAAGATAAAATCGAAGAACAAAATACTCACACAAATTGTACTCTGATAGCAATCCGCAGCAAAGGTCTAATGGAATCAAAAGCAGCAAATTTTCAGAAGCAAAAACAAACGAACGATGCAGGGAATTTCAACCCCAATTTATACAGTGCGTTGCACGCAAAACGAAGATATATGACTGTTCCCCATAAAAGCCATCATTACTGCCGCAATAGCAGTGGATATGAAACGCCGCGTGATTTCAACAGTAACGAATCCAGCGAAAAGACGCTTCGTACAGACCCTAAAGGGCCTACATTTGGGCTCGTTGGGGGGGACTCCTGATATCAAGGCCCATTAAGGCCTCAAGCCCATTAGGAGATCCAAAAACCACGGGCCAAACAAATGTGCACCTCGTCATCACTACGCGCCGAGACCCTGTCAACACGACGTCTCGTCGAGGTATATAACCAAATTAAATAACCTTCAGCGTTACCCACCGCCACTTCACCGAGACCACACCCTCAGAACCCACTACTCTGACGTTTCTCTCTCCTCTACCGCATTAAATGCATTACCAACTGACAGAGATGAATCATTTAATGCTCCGACAGCGGACAAGACCCCCAAGCGGCGGGCCTCACGTGTACCTCTTATAGATAGGTCCCGCATGACATCACTACACAAAAATCCTATAAATGGCAAGTCTTTAACTGGAAAAAGGGGACGTAATCATAAAAGAACTTTACTAAGACCCCCTTTACTCTGACCATTGACTAGATCGTCGGAGGATCTTCGCCGGAAACACTTCCGGCCGAGGATTTGTTTTGCAAGACCTTCGAAGACTCGAAAAGCGGAAGACCACTTTTGAAGGACATCAATTCCTATTCAAATATTACAGTTTTTCACATGCACTTGGATATTAAGCATTCACAATGACAATTTCAAAACAAAAGTAGAAAATGCAAATACCACCCAAGAAATTCCATATCATCAAGTAAGATTTATTGAAGTATAACATCTTCTGCTTCATGCTTAGTTCAAAATCCTACGTAATTAAATCAGACATATACCATCTCTTCAACCACAAAACAAATTAAGAACGAAACAAATGACCTGGCAAAAAACCCAAAAGAAGAAAATTAAGTGACCACGTAGTTCAGATGATCTTCACTTTTGCAATTCTCCTACAAGAAAACACCTCTTGAAGGCAATCTTGAGCTGCATATGTTGGTAAATTCTTCTGACAAATTTTAGATCTGAAACACAAAACAACCATCGTGAAATTGAGTTCAATAATTGATACCAAAGGTCACTAAGATGCGCAGCATCAGCATGGCCCACTTCATGGGCCCACTTGGTACTTAGTGAGAGACATACTCGCTGAACAACCATCAACATGGCCCGCAACATATCCCCTCACAAAACCTGTCTTGTTGGCGCTGTAGTGGCTTCAGCATTACCCATCTCGCTGATGCTGTAGCAGCTTCAGCGTTACCTATTCGCCAACAACCCACTTGCTCTCTCTCTCTCTCTCTCTCCTCTGTCCTATTAAATGCAAACCTACCAAGTAGTGGGATGCATTTAATGCCTTTAACGAAGGACAAAACTCTCGATGGCCTGCCATACGCTTTGACCCAATTGGTGGGGCCTGCCACGTCATGGTGACACTCAACCACTATAAATAGCAAATATCCTCCCACATTTGAGGTAATTGCATCATTCATTTCTTACTTCACAACTACTCTCAAACCCCTTCCTTACTTCAGCATCAAAGGATCTTTGCTGGAAACCCCGGTAAAAAATTATTTTGCAAGTTCAGCGGACGTCATCATAAGGACGCTAAAGGCCGTAGATTCTCGTGAACAATCCACATTAATACCAAATTTGTTTGGTGAGTGTGGATCACAACAAACCTCATGGCTACTCCCCCAAACAAACCCAACAAACCTCCACATGTCCTAGGAACCATCTTGTTCCTTGACACAATGAAACTCGGTGACAAAATGGGAACTTCCGATCCCTCGACGTAGAAGCAAATGCCAAAATCAGTAGATGAACGTGCCTCCATGGACAAAGAAACTTTGGAAGGGAGAAGGAAGAGAAACGCCGGTGAAAAGGATGTCATGGCTATGTTATCAAGCAAGGCGAGTAGCAAAGCGTAGCTATGGCTCTCATGCAAAATATGATGAATGAGATATTGCACTAGCACAGGGGGGAGCAAGAGATGTTTAGGATGTTGTGCATGGAAATATAGTCGGCAAAGCCTGAAATGCGATTCCTAGTAGAAGGTTCGCGGTCCATGATTGCCCAAAGTCGCACCCGTTACACATACAAATGACATCTAAGCACAGAAGAAAGGAGAATCGCTGTAGACAAAGGAAAGGCTAAAATGGAATCCACCAGCCCAACAGACTTAGAGCGCTCGGAGCAAGGTAGTAGAGAGCCCACGCATAAAGAAGGGGAAGACAACTACGCTCCATTAGAGAATAAGGAAGGCGTAGGGCTGATGGTAGTTTGGCAGAGTCCCTCCCACAACATGAGAGAAGAAGAGTTAGGAGGACTTGGACGAAGCAGTGGCTAAGCACGTAGATGCTGTATTTGCTGAAAGGGGCATAGAGGCCACTATGCTAGATATCGGCAGCATGAAATCCCCCTACTTCCTAGTTAATTAAGATGGTAATTGAATATACAATCTTGGAAGGTGGAATTTCAAAACTTAAAATTAACCCTAAAGGATCTCCTAACCATGTCATGATTGATATAACCTAAGTTTAAATGTTCCATAGATGCTCATAGGTTTATAAAACTTAAAAAAGAAATCTAACATCTAAGTTAAGAGCTTTACTAGTTGATGTGTGCCTTCCCTTGGTACGGCGCTTCCCTAGAAGAATTCGAAAGCACTCTGTTAGCACTAGCCTCCAAATTAGGACAACCTCTATGATTGATCCACAAAGATCTTCACTGACCAAAACCTCCTGCTTAAGGAAGAACTCGTTGGTAGATAGCAGCTGCTAGACCACTCGAAGACTAACTTGAAACTATAACTTAAAAGGCTTTCTTCAAAATATGAATGAGCCTTCAAAAGAATTCTTATGACGATGGAGAAACTCATGGTGGATCTCGTAAAATGGGAAGAAAGCAAAAAGCTCCCCTCAATTAGTAATGTGGGATGGGATTTCCCCATCCCACAAATGGGCTGACCATGCGAAGCTCCAAGAACCGCGGGTCAACCCGCCATACAGCTCGCTTACGCGGGCTATGCGCTGCCTTCAAAAGGCAAGCCCTAGCGGGCTTGCACGTTGTTGACAGGTTTGCTTCTCACTACCTACGAACTATTTTGCTTGCGCGGTAGCCGTGTAGTCCCCAACTGTGAACATCTCATGATCGCAAGGCCCACTTGCAACGGGAATAATTCCTTTGCTCGCTCCTATGCAATTTTTCCTAAACCCCTTTCCTCTATATTTTAATTATTATTTGATCCAACCAATTAATAATTCATCCAACGATTTTGACCTTCTTAATAGTCTCGGCCTAGACTCAGTCTATAAGTTCTCTATTTAGTCTAGCAAAGACCTAAAGTGTGTGACCTCAAATGATCCCGAAGTATAGAGTCACTAGAGGTTGACATATACTTAGCTTCCCATTTGGGAACCTCTAGGCTCAGTGACCATGGTTATTTTGAAAAGGATTGGACTTAGCTGCTCATTCACTTTGATAGGGTCTCTCCTACCTTGAAATCTCCATCAGTATCAAATTTAAGCGTACCCAAGGGACTTTTATGACTTAGTTGATTTCTAGTATGGGAATTGGATTCCGCATATGGTTTTACAACCATGATTTAAGTTGTTAAATTGAAACTTATAGACATGGGTGCAAGAACTTAAACATTGACCTTATTTATTTTGCATGCTATGTGGAGTCTTGGCATAATAGAATGATTATGATGTACTAGTCTTGAGCATGTTCCCTTAGATTAATAATTCCAAATAGCCCGGAATTGTTATTATCATAATCATATCCATCATATAAGACCTAGACTAGGGCTAGACCAACATGCACCAATAAAATTGATACAACAATATTAAGGTGGTTAATAGTCTTCCTGTCATAAATCCTAATATGAACATTATTAATGGATGTAAGGACATGTACAACAAGCTTTCCCTTAACATGTGTTTGGTCATGAGACTAGATGGGGTTAATGCCTTAACCAAAATGGGTTAGTTGTCCATATTAGTAGAGTTAATGGCAGATTAGAGACATATTTGAGGGTCATACAATTAGGTACACATGTTTCGAGAAATAACTCAAATGGACTAGCAATTACATGGAATGCAAATGGACGGGTTCCAACCATGGTTGTATTATTATGGCTTGACCTGCTATAGCGGGGATCATGATGAATGGCTATGGATGCTACCTACTAAGGAAAATTGGTTGGTCTAAATTTCTCGAATTCAATTAAAGAGGCTATTTGAATGTCGATAAAAATAGTAGGAAAAAAAGTGTTTAATTAAAGACCTTATATTAAATGCATGTACATATACTAATATCTGAACAACTTCTATCATATATCTAGGTTGAACAATAAATCCAAACATAAACCTTCACTCAATTCTTGATAACAAACTAGATGGTTCAAATTTTAACGACTAGTGCAGGGTGGTGAGGATAGTCTTTAGATCTGAAATGATAGCTTATGTTTTGGATGAGCCCCTCCCTAACGAACCTGATACTGATGCCAATGAACATGAATCATGGGAGAAGCACAAAAACGAAATTGAAACGGCACCATGCATAATGTTGGCAACCATGAATTCTAAGCTTAAAAAACATCATGAGAGCATGGATTTACAAACCATGATTCTCCAACTTTGGCAACTCTTCTTAAAGAAAGTCAGGTTGAGATATTTGATTCATCAAATCTCTTATTCAAAACGAAGATGCATGCTGGCACTTCGGCACCTCAACATGCTCTTAAACTATTAGGTTTTATGGAGAAGCTAACTCGGCTAGGTTTCGTGATGGATTATGAATTATGTGTGAATCTGATTCTTGCTTCATTAACAGATATTTATTCATAATTTGTGACTAATTATTATATGAACAAGATTGATGCCACACTACCCGAGTTGGTTAACATGTTGAAAACAATAAAGCCTAAGATTCGAAAGGATCCAAAGGCTTTACTGCTAGTTGACAAAACCAAACCTTCCAAGGGTGGGTCCCGTTTTGGAAAGAGTGAGTGCCAAGAAGAAAAGTGGTAAGAAGAAGAAAAGTAAGAAAGGAACTACAAAAGTCTGCTTCTGATGCGGAAAGGCTAGCGTCCATTGGAAGAAGGATTGCAAGGTTCAAATTTCTGAACAAGTGAAGAAGAAGCCAAGTGAGGCATCTACTTCAGGTATGTTCATTATAGAGAGTTTCTCTACAGTTCCTTATGAGTCTAAATGGGTATTGGATACTAATTGTGGTACTCATATCTGTACTTTTGTGCGGGGGATGTGAAACAAAGGCTTGCAAAGAGGGAAATGGACCTAAGAATTGGAAATGGAGCAAGGGTTGCTACAGCAGCTTTAGTGACATGTAGCCTTCATTTGTCTAGTGGCCTAGTTTTAGTTTTGGACAATTGGTACTATATTCTTGTTATCACTGAGAATATTAATTCTATTGCGTGTTTAGCAACAAATGGATTTGAGATTTTATTTTCCAATAATAATTGTCAAATTTGACGCAATAATGTTCTTTATGCTTGTGGAATATGTGTTGATGGAATTAATGTTCTAGATACTAAACTGAAATTCTATATATAAACATTGTAAAGAAATTGAAGTTATATAATGAGAAATCTTCATACTTATGGAATTGTCATCTAGGCCATATAAATGAGACTCGCTTAACAAAGTTACTCAAATATGGTTACTTGGGCCCAATGGAATGGGAATCCTATGGTGCATGCAAACCTTGTATAAAGGGAAAGATAACTAAGAAACCTTTCAAAGGAAAGAGTTAACGTGCCACAAGTATGTGGTCCAATATGTGTTAAGACACATGGAGGTTTCGCCTACTTCATAACTTTTATCGATGATTACTCATGATATAATTATTTGTCCCTAGTGAGGCATAAATCTAAAAGTTTTGAGAAATTCAAAGAATTCACAACCGAAGTAGAGAAATAGCTTGGGAAAAGTATTAAGACCGTTCAATTTTATCGAGGTGGTGAATACTTAAGCTAAGAGTTTCAAGTTTATCTAAGGGATAATGGTATTTTATCCCAGTGGATACCTCCTTATACACCCCAACATAATGAAGTGTCGAAAAGGAGGAATCGAACCCTACTTGATATGGTTCGGTCCATGATGAGCCATGCAAAAATCAATAGATACTTTTGGGGTTATGCACTTGAGAGAGTAATTTATATTTTAAATAGGGTGCCCTCGAAATCAGTTGATCAAACACCATACGAAATGTGGTGTGGTAAGAAACCAGCTCTTTCCCATCGGAGAGTTTCAAAATGTCTTGCTTATTTAAAGAGGACAAGTTCAGATAAGGTAGGTGCAAAGTCTGACATGTGTTTGTTTGTAGGTTACCCTAAGGAGACTATGGGTTACACATTTTATGATCCCAAGGAACAAAAGGTACTTGTTTCTAGAAATGCTCAATTCCTTGTGAAGGAGCATATACTTGTGAAAGCTAGTGGCAATCTTGAGCTAGATGCTCAAGAGGATCAAACAAATGATCAACTAATTATTTCTACACCTGTTACACAAGAAAGTGTAAGCATGGAACAAACTATTATAACACCGACATTGCGTAGGTTAGGTTGGGCTCTAGTGGCTCCCGAGCGATACGGTTATTTCATCACTAATGATAACCATATATTCGTCATGGAAGATGATTAGTTTAAAAATTACAAGGAGGGAATGGAAGGCTCAGAGTTTGACAAATGGTTTCCAGCTATGAAGTTAGAGAAGGAATCCATGTATAAAATTCAAGTCTAGAACTTGGTTGAAGCTCAATGGAATTAAGCTCATAGGATGTGAGTGGGTTTTCAAGAAGAAAACTAACATGGATGGCAATGTGATTACATATAAAGCAAGGCTAGTTGCAAAAAGTTACAGTAAAAAAGAAGGTATTGACTATGATGAAACCTTTTCATCAGTGGCCATGTTAAGTCTATCAGAATACTCATTAGCATCTGTACTCATTACGATTATGAGATATGGCAAATGGATGTGAAAACAACATTCCTTAATGAGAACTAGAACTAGGATAGAGATGTATATATGATACAACCCGAAGGTTTTACATCCCAGGATGGCTCGATGGTATGCAAGTTGCAAAGGTCCATTTATGGACTTAAGAAAGTATCAAGGAGTTGGAATATTAGTTTTGACGAGACAATTTGAGAAATTGGTTTTTTGTCAAACGTTAATGAGCCTTATGTATATAAGAAGGCTAGTGGGAGGGTGATTGTTTTCCTTGTATTATATGTCAATGACATATTATTGATAGGAAACAATGTTCCTTTTCTTCAGACTGTAAAGTCATGGTTGTTTTGAGCACATGATTTTTTACCAGCTCTGATGGTTTTTCGGGATTTAATCCTTGAATCACACAAGTTTCGATTATCCAACGATCTTTAAATGGGAGCTCTCCTCGTAACCAAATTATATTTCTGAGCATAAATAAATATTCAAGACCATAAAAAAATTTGAAAGGCTTAAAATAAATATTTTAAGGACTTGAATAGTTATTTTAAGGACTTGGAATTTGATTAATTAATTAATAAAATAAAATAATAAATAATAATACTAAAAATAAAAATCGAGGCCGATTGGCTTCAACAGCAATTTGCTGGCTAAGCCAGGCTTGGCTTCACCGGCGAAGAGCTAGGGTTCGCCGGCACTTCCGACGAACCCATCCTAATCTGGAAAATTCCCCTATAAATAATATAGGAATTTTCAGCAGAAAGGGTGGAGAAAACTTTCAGAAAACGTAGACGAAATTACTCAGGTTTTTCAGCAACCTTTCTTTTCATCTTTCAATTTCTTTTGGGATTAAAAACATGTTTTGATTCCGAATTTACTTTTTAAAATCAATTTCTTTTACAAATAATCACATAAAAAAGCGAACGAGGAAAACTCCTGAAGATCAAGAGGATTCGTCGAAGTGGATTCACACCGAAAGGGTAAGCCTTTTTGAGTTCCTAGAGTTACTTCTTCTCATGATTTGTTTGCTTTTCTTCAATTTTACATGTTGACCTAGGATTCATTTTATGCATTTTATTATATAATTTCTAGATTATTAGGTTGTTCATTTATTTAATTGTATTCGTTTATTTTATTATGTAAACTTTCTTCCTTCTTTTCTATCTTTTCAATTTATTCAATTATGGAGATCCTCTGATATTTGTATTAGAATAACCCCATGAAGAGAATAAAAAAAATTATTCCCAAATAACAGATCACATTTTTGCCATGCAATCTTTTTACTAATTAAAAATTAACAACCTATGTGTTTATAAAATGAATCATTTTTCTCCTAAAAATAAGAGTTTCTAATCTCTAATATTTTAATTAGGCCACATGGGCCTCCTCAAAATCCAAATCGAGCATATATGTAAATATTCATGCTGTGCTATACATTGTGCTAACTTTAATGGATGCATGTAGATTAGGTTAGATGTATGTTTAGGATTTTATTTTCCTTCGGGTATTGCAATTATTTTCAAAGGAAATCTAATTAATAGATTAGGTGAGCGGTTGCATCCCCCAGGATTTTGTAATTTGTAACCTAATTTTCCCGCATTTATTTACTACTTTATGTATGTATTTATAGCTGTCCACATGCACGTTAAATCATAATTTATAAACACGAAAATGACATAAGTTCAAATATGCATAATTGAGAAACACGGTTTTCTATAGATGTAATTTAATGTGATCCAAAAAGAAGTAAGCAACTTATCCCGAACCCAAATCTCTATAACTTAGTGGATCGTCCCTCGGATAGTAAGCCTCAAAGGAATTTAATTCCTGGAAGAGCTTATCCAGGTGACGACTCTACACTATGAGAGAGCAATTTCAGGTTTTGGTATATGGAGAAGGTGATCTCTATGTGAAGGGATACACTAATGCGTGTTTTTATTTTGACAGGGATGATTACAAGTCCTAGTTAGATATGTGTTTATGTAAAATGGAGGGGCAATTGTTTTGAAAAGATTCAAACAGGATACGACTACCGATTCAACCATTAAATTTGAATATATAGCTGCTTCTGAAGCAGCTAAGCAAGATGTCTAGTTAAAGGGATTTATTGATGATCTCAGTGTGGTAACCAGCATTGTAAATCCAATAGCAATTTATTGCAATAACAATGGGGCTATTGCTAAGGCAAAGTAACTATAGTCTCATCAAAGAAATGAACATGTACTTAGAAAATACCATCTCATTCAGGAGATAGTATCTAGAATGGATATAAGCTTAGAATACATCCCTACGCATCAAAATTTTAATGGATGGGCTAATGAAACCATTAACTCATGTTAAGCATGACCAACATATTAACGAATATGGCATGAAGCACATGGGCAATTGGCTCTAATGCAAGTGGGAGATTGTTAGACATGATGTATGCCCTAGAGGCAATTACAGAGATATATCTTTATTAGTTATAATGTACAAACAGTTTTTCAGATTCTTGTTATCAATAATAAAGGCATCTTTGTTATTTATCAAAGTTTATTTAAATTATGTATCTCATTGGTATCATATAAATGTTTTATTATATATATGCGCATTGATAAGACAAAGTCTATAACTAATTCATAGCGTGAAAGTGCAAGTACATAGTGGAAGCTATGTGGTGTGAGAACTGCTCACACATGTTACTATGAATAGTCTAAATATCTGTAGTAATAGTTTCATTGAGACTGGATATCAATGAAGCAAGTAGACTAGCATGTGTAGGCTTACTTCTTGGATTAGATCAAAGAGGCCGATCTCACGAGCTGAAGGTGGTACCTTGATTAACACATGAATGTATTTGGGTAATACATAGGAGACCGCTATAAGACAGACACTCAGAAATAACTATATCCATGTGTTGGTGTCATGTCTTATTGCAATAGTAGTATAAGTATCCTCAAACCTGAGATACAGGTTTCCTTATGTAGGAGTTACTATACTTTGGGCTATACTTATTCATACCCTAGTGTTTAGGATGATACGAGTGATTACAATCATAGTGATGATCACTCATTGGTAAGCCTAGTAATCAAGATGGGATACATCGCTCCTGATATAGTGATATAATGGAGTTGTACCTTAAGGCCTCTTATTGAAGAGACACACTCATAGACCTCTTATCATAGTACAAGATTGATAGAACATGTGGGTTTGTAGTCAATCTTGATATATTATGCCGAGTGGTGTACATTATGAACAAGTCAATTCTAGGATAGCTATGGCTATTACATGAGCTAACACTTAATGTGAGCTCAATAAACTGGATGGCATTTAATTGATGGAAAGAGTGTATTGTATTGGTTATTATTGTGGAATCAGATCAAGTCACAAGCATGTGACGTTCTGAGTGTTGGGGGATCATACACCTTTGCTAGAAATCCCATCTGTTCTATCATTATTTCGTAGGGAAAATCTATATATTTAGGTTCTCTAATCTTTCATACCTATATTTATTCATTTTTCCATTCTAATCCTCCTTTCCTAACCTTTACTTTAATATATTTTATTTTATTTATTTTATCTCCTTTTTCCATTGCAACTGTATACTTACAGTTATCATCATTTTTCTATTTGTTAAGAGGTACTGACAACACCTATATTTTTCGTGAACAAGTTTTTGGCACCATTGATATATAGCCGAATCTTGTGAACAAACTATTAAACTTATCAGTAGAAAAGTTATGAACATCGAGCTCATATAAGGAAATTGTAAACACTTCCCCTTGGTTTACCAAAATAAATGCATCTCTTATGCAGGTTTGCTCCTTAATACTTCATGGTATTAAGATGATTTAAGCCTAGATTTGGAAGCCTAAACCTTACACGTGGGAGACATAAGGTTGGAAGTGATGTGTTGCATGCTACGCGCTATGTGTTCATTTCATCACCACGTTTATTTCATGTAAAGCATCATGCTAACCATGATGTGTTATGCAGACACGAATTATAAACACATGTGTCATTACCCCGATATTACCTACCTAGATTTAGAAAGACACGATGAGACAACGTCACCTAGGGTTAGGATCACCTATGGTTATGGCAGTGCCTACTTGGCGCTCGAACCTCTATCCATTTGGAATCATGAAACCATTGGGTACAACACACTGTTTTACCAAAACTCAAACCTAGATCTAGAAGACGCGACAAGACAGCATCACCTACGGTAGGGTCACCCATGGTTATAGTGGTGCTTGCTCGATACTCGAACCTCTACCTGTTTGAAGTTATAAACCATAAGGGTATAACATACTATTTTACCCTGAACATGGAGTCATACAAAACAATCCATGGCGATTAGTTCTCACAATCGAACATGTATTATTGCTTGGATAAATATGCGATCCCTTATCATTTTTGGTATGTTTGTTCCAAAAGGATTAGCCAACTTACAACCTTTTTTTTCCAAAACAGTAACCTGTACTTATTGCCACATGGGTAGTATAATAAACCTTAATCATGGTTGGTTTGTTTAAAATGGATTGTTAAACATACCCCTTTCCCATCTTTGTGATGTGGTCCTCCTAATGACTTTGAGATAACTTATTACCGCATGGGTAATAGACGATCCTCGTCGGTTTAGTCCAAAAGGATAGGCAAACCCACTTGTAGAACCCAAGTTAATAGTAGCTCACAGTACTTTAATGTTTTGGAAATAGCAAACTGACTAGGATAGTGAAATTAATTGAGTACTAAGTATACTCTTAATTAATGAAGTTAACTAGAGTTTGTTTAAGGGAAAATAAATCAGTTGTTCTGAGTAATTAATTAAGTTACGGCTTAGAGTAGGAAAAACTAGTCTATGCTGAGTACTACATAGTTTAGAAGTATATCAACTCAGCTGTGCTGAGTTAGCTTTTATTTATTAAAAGCTGATTTCTTCGACACTTAGAGAACTAAATGACACATATGCTACTAACGACTTCTGCGAGAGACTGAATATTCTTTAGTTACTTTTAAGGTTAAAAAGCGTTGAAATTACAGAAGATTTCTAGTGGTCCTCACAAGATAAAAGGTGTCAAAACAGCATGTTGGGATTCCCTCTCTATAGTCTAAGGCAAAAAGAATTTATGACATGCGCCATTTCTCAATGTCTCCGCCCGACTTTGGTAACGTCAGCAATGTATACCAATTTGAAGATTCCATGTTGCATTCTCGCGCGCCTCTCTCAAATCGAATTACTTGAAGACAAATGAGATTTTGTCAATAGAATTTTATTGCGCCTCAACGTTCAAATTTCTATCTCTAAACATCTTGGTATCTATCTCCAACGGGAAGATTCGAAAGATATGAAAGAAGAGAAATTGAAGATCAGTGACCTCGAAAAGTTAGCAAAGGCTGCTTTGCAAAGCTTCAACTATAAATAGAAAACTAAAGTAGACGTTCAAACTTGGTGAATAACCTCGAATTTCTTTTAGAGATGAAACTCTACTAAATTACTCCTAGCTTCAAGAAATTCCAAATTTAAGCAATCAGCAAACAACAAATTCCAAATCTATTTAGAATAGAGATAAATGCTTAGATTTAACATTGTAAGGATTTAACGTTTATATATGTTGAATTCAGTTTGCATTTTATTCTAAATCTAAGTGTTAGTTTGGGACGGGTAACCAAACTGAGTTGAGTGGTAGTTAGAAAGGAAGGTACTTTCTATAAAAGTGTGTCTACCTATTGTAAAGGCTGCTCCTCCTAAGTAAGGAATGAACACTAGCGGATTTAAGCTTGGAAAAGGTACCTAGGGACTCGAGGTAGGCTCAGGGCTGAAATAGGATAAAATTCAGGTGTTGAAGTTTTGAACTTGTGCTTTTAGCTTTTACTGTGTCTTGCTTATACATCATTTTATCTCTATTTTGTATTATGCTTGAAAAACCAATCCTAAGCTTAGTTGAGTACTCAGCATGAGATTGTAGATAAAATGTGCCAGCGAAGCTGAGTAGTTTATAAAGTTTTTATATCGCAATACAGCACGCATATAACATAAAATTTTATAAATCCTAAAAAGTAACAAAGATTCGCATTCACCCCCCTCTGTGGTTTTTTACAAGCTGTCTAAGGACCAACAAGTGGTATCAGAGTAGTTGCTCAACTTATTCTCTAATCATCTTTGAGTTAAAGATCCATAAATGGCTTATAACAACTACGGTTCTGGTTCCGATCAAGCAGTTCTCCTTAAGGAGGGAATGTCTGTTACGAAACCACCCTTGTTTGATGGAAATCACAATAGTTTTTGGAAAAACAGCATGAAAAATTTCATTCAATCTCAAAGCATGCAGGCTTGGCTAGCCATTGAGCTTGGCCCTAGATTTTCCATAGTCGTGAGGAATGGAGTTCATGTTCCAGTAGATCCAAAGGACTACAACGATACTGATTTAAGGCTTCTCAAGATGCAAGACAACAAAGATCTGGAAGAAACTGGAGATTATTTGTGTGGGGACTGATAAGGTGAAGGAGTCAAAGATCAATCTCATGCCGAGAGAGTATGAAATGTTCTCCATGGGTGCCAGCAAGGGTATTCAAAGTATGAATACTAAGTTCATTAACATCATTAACGAACTGAAGAAATTGGGAAAGGAGTTCACTGAAGAGGAGCTCGTAAAGAAGGTTTTGTGTACTCTTACTCTATAGTGGGACTCCAAGAAGAGCGCTATCGAGGAAGCTCATAACCTAAAGACCTACAGCTATGCTGAGCTGATAGGCACCTTGCTGACTCATGAGATGTCTCTAAGGAAGTATTCTGATGACTCCAAGAGGATTTGAGGTAAGGAGAGAGAGGGAAAAGCCATTATCCTTAAAGCTGATTCATATGATGAGTCCACCAGATATGACTCTGATGAGCAAATGGCCCTTCTGACTAGGCATTTCCAAAGCTTCATTAAGAAGGATGGGAAGTTTAACAAGAAGAAGTTTCCTTGTTAAATCAAGTCAACTCAGCACCGGTATGGAGCTGAGGAAGGACCCATGAAGGAGCACAACAAAGATATCAAATGCTTTGGCTATGGTGAGAAAGATCGTATCCAATCCAGCTATCCTAAGGCAAAGAGGGATAGATTAAAGAAGAGGTTCTCTAAGAAGAATGAGGCACTTGCTACCACCTAGAGCGATTAAGAAGAATCATCATCGTTGGATAAAGAAGCAACTGATTCAACCAACCTCTGTCTGATGGCCATTGAAGATCGTAGGTGTGAGCAGGCAACACGGAGCGGTGGGCCGAGAGCGCGCAGAGGTTCATAGGCGCGGTCCACCAGGGTGTTTTGAAAAAAGGAAGGAAGAAGAAAAAGCACCGGGTCTGGGACCCGGAAAAAAAAAGTTTGAAAGACAAAAAGGCGAAAATGTTTTAGATCGGTTCGAACCTGAATCCACCGTCTCTTAGTGTGGAGACGCCACCTGGATTAGCTCTTTCCAAGAATTAGAGTCCTGTTAGGCTTAACGTCCGGGGGACGGCCCACCAAGACACAGAGATTCGGGTCCGGCATAAGTTGCTTATTTCTTATTGGATCACATTAAATTACATCTACAAAAAATCGTTTTCTTTTAATTGTGCATATTCGCACTTATGTCATTTTTGGAGTTAAATGCATGATTCACGTATTGCGAAATATAAACCATTCACAAGGCAGAAAAATAAACCATCCACAAAACCGTAAGTAAATGCGGAAATTAAATGCAGAAAATAAAACTACAAGGCTTCAAAAATCGAGGGATGCAACCACCCGCTACGCTATTAATTACATTTTCTGTAAAATATGTGCAATACCCGAAGGAAAATAAATCCTAAACATATATCTAACCTGCGTCCACAAAGGTTAGCACAGGGGATATATCACGTATGCTCGATTTGGTTTTGGTGAGGCCCGTGTGGCCTAATTAAAACATCGGCGATTTAAAGTTGTTAATTTAAATAAAAACAGTTCATTTTTATTAACACATTAGTTGGTCCATTTTAATTAATGAAAATGATTGCATGGTAAAAAGTGTGGTCTGTTATCCAGGAATATGTTTTAATTCCCTTCGTTGGGGTATTCTAATACAGAAGTTAAAAAGAAATAAAAGAAGAAGAAGGAGAATTACAACATTATTTACAGTAAAATAAAATAACTCCTAGGTCAAAAATAAAAATTGAAAAGGAAAGATGATGAACATGGGATTTGAAGTTCTAAGAACTCAGAGGCTTTACCCTTTTGGCGTGAATCCACTTTGACGTGTCCGTTAGATCTCCGGGAGCGTTCCTCGTTCGTTTTTGTAGTTTAGGCGATTTAATGTGAAAAGGTTGATATAAAAAATACAAAAATCTCTGTTTAATTCTTGGATTTTTAATGTAACTTAATTGAAAAAAAGATTGTTTTGTTGGAAAATAAAGTTTTATTTATCCGAAAGATAATCAGACTCGGGTTCTAAATTGGATTTAGACCCGAGAATATCTGAGGATTTAAGAAGAAAAGATGAAGAAATTTGATTTCAAAGATGAAGAAATTTGGGATCCGAAAGTGTTTCTTGATCCGATAAAAAGTTAAACGAAAGTAATAAAAACGTTTTTTTATTTTTGTTCTGAAAGAGAGGATTTTTCTCTCTAAATTTTCCGTCCACTTGTACTGAAAAAGACCCGACTATTTATAGATGAAAAAGTCCCGAAAAATCCAAAACAAAGAGCCTCGCACACGAGGGGTCTCGCGTGCGAGGCTCCCTCGCGAGGTCTCCCGCGAGGCTCCCTCGCGAGGGCTCGCGGGACGCCTCCCGCGAGGCTCCCTCGCGAGGGCCGCGAGGGACCCTCGCGGGGAGGCCCCGCGAGGGTCGCTAAGGACCCTCGCGAGGATCCCCGCGAGGGTCGCCTAGGACCCTCTCGGGCAAGCCCCGCGAGGGTACCACACGACCTTCGCGGGGAGTGTGGGCTACCTCGCGCAGCTTTGGGCGAGGTTGCCATTCGCGAGGCTTTCTCGCGCAGCCTCCACGCGTGATTTTTTTTTTAGTTAAATCATTTAAAATGTCCGAGGAGGATTCCCATATGAAGATCGTCGGATGGTCGAAAATCATGTGATTCGAGGATAAATTTCCCGAAAAGCCGTCATCGTTGAACGCGCGAGCTGGTACAAAATCCCGTGCTCACAGCTGCCCCTCATGTGATAATTGCTGGTTGTGTAACCAGTATTATCACACGAAAAGAGTGGAGGGATTAAGAATATACCTGATTGATGCGGCTAGTGACTTCTTATTCCCAATTGGTGATGATATAGGCCTTCCTTTTTGGCGCTGTGTCTTCATAGGGTTCGATGCCCCTTTTGGGCGGGTCGACCGTTTCTTTCTACGGTGTCCCTGTTGTGGTCGGCAACCGTTTCATTCTTCGGTTGAGACTGTTTCATTCTTCAGTCATTGAGATAACCGTTTCCTTCTTCGGTTGTGTTTTGACCTGTTTCCTGTAACAAATCAGATAATGTTAATACATTTTTATAATGGATGTTTTAATTGTTTGATTAAGTTTATGTGAAGCAAAAATTTTTTCCCCTTCAATCAAAAATTAAAACATGTGGAATAAATAAGTTAAATAGAAATTCGGGAATGTCCCAAGAATCGCTCCGTTGTAGGAGGCTTTTGTTGTAATGTTGACTTTAGGCTTGAGTGGGCCATCGTCTTGCTTATAGATTCCTCATGTGGAGGTGGAGTCATCTTTTTTACCTGTAGATGACATGACGCGAATGTAATGTATGCATGTTTTATGCATGAACAATATTTATCACATGATGTATGTTCGTGTAGTCGTCGTGGGATTCATTCAGTGAAGAGCCTTCTCTTGTGCTGGTGCATGGTTGCCCCTATGACTTGTCTTGTTAGGGATTCCATGAACGACTCCCTCAAAGCAATGACCATGGGTTCGTAGAATCAGATTCAAGCTTAGATCTGATCTGAGGAAAGTCCGGATGAATCGTTGATCCTGCGTTGTGTTGATGATGATCGCTTGGAGGCTATTTGTCTGAAGTGTTGACATTTCGTACCATTCCGAAGAGGAGATGATGAATTTGATATTTCTTTGGTTCTAAGTTTTGCATAGATCGCCCTTGCGGGTTTTCAATCTATCGAACCTTGTCTTAATTTTTGCCTGGACCGCCCTTTCAGGTTTTCAATCCAGCAGA
>CATIWQ010068284.1:0-33786 GCA_949673415.1 Euphorbia schlechtendalii | reverse complement strand
TTCAATATGAGCTATAAGTGCATAGGTCTCATCATAATCGATCCCTTCTTGCTAGTTGTATCCATGAGCAACAAGCCTAGCTGGTTTCTTACAATAACTTCATCTTCATAAAGCTTGTTCTTGAAAACTCATTAAGTGTCGATGATTGATTTCCCTGTAGGCTATGGAACTAGATCTCAAAAATCATTACCCTTGAACTAATCAAATTCCTCTTACATTGCGATCATCCAATAGTCATCTCCTTCTACATCTTCGAACTTCTTGGGTTCAATTAATGAGATGAAAGTTGGATGGCTCATCATCCTGCTAAGTTGACCTTGTATCATCACTAGGTTATGAATATCATTTACAATACTCTCTATTTGGTTATTATGAAGAGTTCTAATCTCTCTTAGAAGACTCAGATCTACGATGGCAGTCTCTGCACTTGGTTATTGCTGCTGAGGTTGATCTTCTACATCATTGAAGTTGGTAGAGAAATTTTCATCCGCTTTAATTTCCTTAGTTTCTGGCTCTTGTGTTGGGTTGGGAAGCACATAGATTGGCATGATAATTTGATTTTATGGTTGGATTACTCCTTCCTTTTCATCAGATGGACATCTATCTTCATTGTTTGTTTCATCAAAATCTACATGCATAGACTCCTCTAAGAGACCAGTTCTCTTGATATACATTCTATATTCCATGTTGTTAGTTGAGTAACCCATAAAGATTCCTTCATCAACCTTTGGATCAATCTTACCTAGCTGCTCCTTGGTATTTAGGATAAAACACCTACATGCAAATGATCTGAGATGACCAATATTAGGATTACGCCCTCGCCAAAGCTCATAGGGTGTATTCTCAAGTATTGGGTGAATTACAATCCTATGTAAGATATAACAAGTTGTATTAACAACTTCTCCCTAAAAGTACCTTGGTAGATGTTATCACTCAGCATGGATCGAGCTATTTCAACTATGGTTCTGTTCTTCCTTTCTACAACCCCATTTTATTGAGTAATATAAGGAGTAGAAAAGTAGTGGTCAATTCCATACGCTGAACATAATTCTTTGAAATGAAACTTCTTGAATAGACATCTACGATCACTTAAGATTATACAAATTTTAGTTATTTAGTTCATTCATAATTCAATTACTGAGTTTGATAGAAGACTCAAAAGTTTCATCTTTGCTACTTAGTGAGACTACCCAAGTGAATCTCGTGAAGTCATCAACTACCACCAAGTAAAACTTTTTTCTGCCCATGCTCATAGGTTGAACAAGACTTAAAAGATCTAGGTGGAGGAGCTCCAATGGTCTCTTAGTTACTACATTGTTAATCAACTAAATGACTTTTTAGCCTGCTTACCTAGTTAGCAAGTAGAGCAAAGCCTATATTTCTCAAAACTAATATTGGATAAACCCACAACTAGTTTTCTTTTTGGCCAATTTAGACAGAATGTTCATATTTATATGACCCAACCATTTACGCCAGAGCTACGAGTTATTCTCCTTGGATACGAGACACACATTAGTACATCTAGAGGATAAATCAATTATATACACATTATTAATTCTAGTAGCAAAGAGAATAGTTGAGTCAATCTTACAATCAATAACTGAGTAACTTGTTGAGTTGAATGTAACCTTATTTCCTTTGTCACACAACCAGACTACGCTTAGTAGATTGAACTTGAGTCCTTTGACTAGAGACACCTCTTCGATAGAAGGAGAAACGCCAGCTTTACCGCATCAACAATCTTTCCTTTTTGGTTATCACTAAAGCTGACACTCCCATTCTTTTGCACTCCAATGAGATGAATTGGCTTTCATCTCCTGTCATATATCTCAAGCACTCGCTATCCAAATTCCACATTCTACTACCATCAGCAAATTGAGCTCAACAGCAAAATAGTTGTGTTTTCTTAGGTACCCATGCTTTCGAGCTGGATCCTCCTTTGTTAGTAGTGCTTAGGTTACTCGAGGCATACTCTTCATAGTAACCATTTTAGGCCTACACATTACTGTAGCATGTCCATCTTTTTGGTTTAGGCTAGCTCACTTTCTTCTTTGAAGAGGATTTCTTTCCCTTACTAAAATTGTGAGTTTGATTACTCGGAGGTGGACAGTTTGTTGGAGGAGGAACCCATTCCTTCTTTAAAGCTTCTATCTCAACAGTCAACTCATCTAATTGCTTGGTGAGTGATGTGTGTCGAATCCATCAAAAATAAATTCATATTACTCTATTGATTGGATTTTTAGTGTTGCATAAGTAGGGTCGAATCCACAGAGACTAAAAAACAATGTTAATCTAATTAATTACCAATAAAAGTAAAAAAATAAATAAAAGTGGGGTTTCTATTATATCGTGATAGCATAAACATAATAGAATAACAATATGCTTAACCTTTCAAAAACAACAATTGGCCGGATTAAAGAAATAAAAAGGAAAATAATAAAAGATGTTACTGGTTTGGATTCGAAAACTGATTTCAAGAGAAAGATTAAAAACTAGCCTCATGATTAATAATTAGCCTCAAGTTAACTCCTTAGTTGAAAGATGAAAATTAGTTACGTATAATTGAATAAAACAAAGAAGAAATCGTTATTAAAAATAAATTATGTAGAAGATAGTCAAGGGTCTCCTAATGCATACTAGGCCTATTTATCCTAAAAACAACTCTTAAAACAATCTTAATTAAACTTAAAAACTAAATCAGAAAATTGAGTCTTCCTAAATAATTAAAAGGAAAAGCTAAAATAGGAACATAGAATTAATGTAAATCTAATCTGGAAGTCTTTGTCATCAACTTGGAAATATTAGTCTTTAATTCCAATTTTTCTCCAAAAACCCGAAATAATCTGATCTGATCATCATTCCTTAGCCTGGACTCCAAGGTAACTTGCAAAACGCCTCAAAACGCCTTACTTTTCCTCATTTGTGCCCAAATCAGTCACAACACGTCTTTATCTCCTAAATAGACACAATTTCATCACAAATTAGTAGTATACCATTCAAATGCTCAATTAAAATAACACTAAAATGTGTAGAATATGCGTGTTATCAGTGAGCTTTCTGTTATGACATTCATGATACTCATCTTTTTCTTAAAGAAAGTCGGTATTAAGAGATAAGGAAGCAATAATGTCTTCTTGATCTTCACTTCTCCTCACCAGCTCTTTGATGTTTTAGACTTATTGGTCAATTTCATAACATCAAAGAGTACCTAGGCAAACTCTTCAATGGATAAGGGATTTCAAGATGTACCTTAGTTTAGGGATTTTTCCTTTTGTTCTGCTCAACACTAGAGTCAATAGTGAATTAATTACCTCTTGAAGTAGATGTTGAACTCTAGCCCTTCTCATTCTCAATCGCCATCAAGTAGAGGTTGGCGGAGTTGGTTGCTTCTACATCTAATGATGAAGATTCTTTAGAGTTGCTCCATGTGGCCACAAGTGCCTCATTTTTCCACCCAAACATCTTCCTGAATCTATCCTTCTTAGATTTAGGATAGAACGATTAGATAACCTTCTCGCCATAGCAAAAACATTTGATGCCTTTGTTGTGTTCCTTCTTTAGTCCTTCCTCAACTCCACGTCGGTTGAGTTAGCTTGCTTTTACTAGGAACTTCCTCTTGCTGAATTTTCCATTATTCTTAAAGTGCTTAAATCAAGAAGCACCATTTACTCATTTAAATGATCACTAGTCAATTCTTTCGATGAATTAGCCTTAGGGACAATGGCTCTACCCTCTTTCTCGTTGCCCTTACTCCTTTTGGGGTCATCATTATATTTCCTCAAGGACATCTCCTAAGTTAGCAAGGTTCCTAGTAGCTCATCATAGGTTTATGTCTTCAAATCATGAGCTTCCTCGATGATGCTCTTCTTTGCATCCCACTCAATAGTGAGAACTCTAAGGATATTCTTCACCATCTCCTCTTTGGTGAACTCCTTGCCTAGCCTTTTCATTTCATTAATAATTTTTAAATGAACCTTGTATTTATAGATTGGGTACCCTTGCTTGTGCTCATCTAGAATAGCTCATACTCGCGGAGCATAAGATTGATCTTTGACTCCTTGACTTTGTTCGTTCCTTCATAGGTGATCTCCAATTTCTTTTTGATCTCTTGCATCATCTCACATCTGGAGACCCTTTTAAATTTTGTAAGATCTAGCTCACAATGTAAGTAATTGATGGTTGTTGCATTCTTTTTGAGAAGTGTTAGGTCAGCATCATCATAGTCCTATGGATATTCTAGAACACATTCTTCATTCCGCACAATTGTGGGAATTCTGGGTCCTAATTCAATTGCTAGCCATGCCTACATGCTTTGGGATTTAATGAAGTTTTTCATGCGATTTTTCCAAAACGTGTAATGATGGCAATCAAATTGTAGAAGCCTAGTCACAAAAATTCCTTCTTTAAGAGTATTGTTTGTCTTGAGCTGGAACTCTAATTATTAAAAACCATTCAGATCCTTTACTATTAGACAGTTGGTCTAGAAGTTGAGCACTTGCTCTGATACTTTTTGTTAGTTCGCTTTAGCTTTAATAATCACACATAGGGGGGTGTATGCGATTATACTTGGCACTTTTTAGATTTAAAAAATTAATTCCAAGTTGCTTTTGATGCATGATGCATGGAGTATGCTGAGTGCACTTTTGTCTAAAAGCTGTAAACTACTCAACTTGGCTGACTTAATTTACCTCCAATTGTTGTTGAGTAAACTTACTCAGCTTAGATTGGTTTTCAAGCAGATATAATGAAAGTGAGAGGTGATGTATTGAGTACAAACATTTATAAAGGCAATAAAGAGTTAAGGAAAGTTTACATCTCAAATATATCCTAGTTCGGCCCTGAGCCTACCTCTGATCCTTGGATTTCTTTCCAAGCTTTAATCCACTAGTGATTCCTTTCCTACAATAGGTAGAGAAGCCTTTATAGTGGGTAGACAACTTACAAAGGTACCCTCCTTTCTAGCTACCACTCAGTACTCAATTTAGTTAACCTTCCTAAAATGACTCATAAATTTTAGATTGATAGTTAAGTATTAAGGAATTCAACTTATAAAAAGCGTTGAATCCTTTTACAATGTATAATGCTTAAGTAGATTCTAAGCTAATATGATTCTCTCTTACAAATAGATTGGAAACTATGTGTTTGCTTTAGATTGTTTGAATTTGGAAATTCTGAGTGTTAGGATCGCTTGAATAATATTTCAGCTCTTAAAATATTCGAGGTGATTCACCAAGTTTGAACATTTGCTTCAATCTTCTAATTATAGTTATAGATGCTGGATATAGCCATTGGAAACTTCTCATCTTCACTTGTTCTTTAAAATCTCTTCTCTTCATAGATTTTGGGACATATAGAGATAGTGACTTTGAACATTGAAGTGCAGATTATTCCGTTAATCGTTGATGAATCAAAAACTCATTTCTTCAAGAAAATCAGTTTATGAGAGGAACACGTGAGATGTAACATGGAAGCCTACAATTAGATGAATTGCTAATATTGTAGAGTTGCGCAGAGACATCGAAAATGACATATACAAGAAGATGCCTTTTTGCCTTGGACGTTTGTGAGGAATCTCCAACATTCAATGTTGACACCTTTTGGAAGTGAGGACCACAGGAATATCCGTTTTGATTTCATCGCTTTTTACTTGAAAAGCATCAACGTAAATATTATATCTTCATAGATAGCGTTAAACACACAAGTGTCATAATATTCTATGTATCCTAATTTTACTCAGCTTTCATTAAAATAAAAGCTACTCAACATGGCTGAGTAATATCGCATAAACTATGTAGTTCTCAGCTACTCAGCTTTCCTTTTTCTAAGCCATAACTTAATTAGAACTCAGTTAAACTAAGTTGTTTTTCCTTTAGAAACTCAAGTAGAACTTGTCTAATTAAGAGTCTACTTAGTACCTGATTAATTTCACTATCCTAATCAATTTGTTATTTCCAAAATGTTTAGTATTGTGAGGTACTATTAATTTGGGTTTAAATGCACAGAATGTTAGAGATCCCTCACAAGCATTCAAGATAAAAAAGGGTATCTTCTGACATGCGCAGTTTTTAGTATCTTAGCGCAACTATGCAATGTCAACAAGTTAACCGATATCAACCTTCTTGAAGAAATGAGTTTTTAACACATCAAATATTAATGGTTTAATCTCTCATTTCAATGTTCGAAATCACTATCTCTAAACGTCCAAGAATCTATTTCAAATAGGTAGATTTGAAAGTTGTGAAGAGAAGAGATTTTGAAGAACAAGTAAATATGAGAAGTTTGCAGCAGCTACTTCAAGCATCTACAACAATAAATAGAAGACTAAAGAAGACGTTCAATCTTAGTGAATCACCTCAAATTTCTTAAGAGATGAAAATATTATTCAAGCAATCCCAACATTCAAAAATTCCATTTCAAGCAATCAAAAGCAAACACTTAGTTTTCCATCTATTTATGAGAGAGAATTAGATTAGGTTAGAGTCTTAGTTAAGCTTTAAACATTATAAAGGATTTAATGCTTTTTACAAGTTTAAATCCTTTGTTCCTTCACTTTTTATTAAATATGTGTGAGTTAGTTTTACAAAGGGTACCTAAAACTGAGTATTGAGTGGTAGCTAGAAAGGAGGTAACATTTTGTAAATCGTATTCCCGCTGTAAAGGCTTCTCTGCCTATTGAAGGAAAGAAATCACTAGTGGATTAAAGCTCAAAAAGGTATCCGGGGTTGGAGGTAGGCTCGGGGCCGTACCAGGATAAATCTAAGCTTTACTCTTTCCTTAACACTTTACTTACCTTTATAAGTGTTTTTCCTCAATACATCATCTCTCGTTTTCATATAATCTGCTTGAAAACCAACTTGAGCTGAGTAAGATTACTCAGCATAATTTGCAAGTAAACTAAGTCAGCAATGCTGAGTTGTTTACAATTTTTTAACATGGATCTAAAAACAATTTGGCTTAAATTTTTAAATTTACAAAGTACCAAGTATTTATGCATTCATCCCCTCTACATGATTATTAAAGCTAAAGTAGATCATAAGTGGTATCAGAGGTAGTGCTCAACTTTTAGACTCACTGTCTAAGAGTAACAGATTCGAATGGCTTTTAATAATTGCAATTCTAGCTATAGATAGATGACACACCTTGAAGAAGGAATGTCTGTAACTAGGCCTCCATTATTTAATGGCCAACATTACACGGTTTGGAAAAATCGCATGAAAAGTTTCATTCAATCCCAAAGCATGCATGTATGGCTATCAATTGAATTAAGATCCATAATTCCCATAGTTGTGCAGAATGAGGAATGTGTTCCAATCGATCTAGATGACTACCATAATGGTGACCTAAGACTTCTCAAAGAGAATGCGATAACCATCAATTACTTATATTATGCCCTAGATCTTACAAAGTTCAATAGTGTCTCGAGATGTGAGACGATGTACGAGATCTAGAGGAAATTGGAGATCACCTATGAGGGGACAAGTAAAGTCAAGGAGTTAAAGATTAATCTTATTCTCCGTGAGAATGAGTTGTTCTATATCAGCTTGAGCGAGGGTATTCAATCTATGAATACCAGGTTCATTCACATTATTTATGAACTGAAGAGGCTAGGTAAGGAATTCACCAAAGAGGAGATCGTGAAGAAGGTCCTTAGAGTTCTCATTGTTGAGTGGGACACAAAGAAGAGTGGTCTTGAGGAAGTTCATGATTTGAAGACCTATAGCTATGATGAGCTGATAAGCACCTTGCTGACTTAAGAGATGTCACTAAGGAAATATAATGATAACTCTAAAAGGAGAAAGAGCTAGGAGACAGAGGGTAAAGCCATTATCTTGAAGGCTAACTCATTTGGAAGAATCAACTACTGATGATTCAAATGAGCAAATGGCGCATCTCATAAGCAGATTCAAGCACTTCATGAAGAAGGATGAGAAATTCAACAAGTAGAAGTTTCCTAGAAAAACCAAGCCACCTTAGCACCAGCGTGGAGCTAAGGAAGGATCCAAGAAAGAGGAAAATAAAGACATTAAATGTTTTGGCTGTGGTGAGAAGGGTCCCATCCAATCATCCTATCCTATTCCAAAGAAGGATAAATTCAAGAAGAAGTTTGGGCGGAAAAATGAAGCACTTGTTGCCACATGGAGCGACTATGAAGAATTTCAATCATCTAATGAAGAAGCAATCAACTTTTCCAACTTGTGCTTGATAGTGATTGAGAATGATAAGGGAAAGAACTCAACATCTGCCTCCAAGGGCAATCAATCTGCTGTTGACTCTGGAGCTAAGTAAAATAAAGGGAAGAAACCCCAAACTGAGGTATATCCTAAAATCCTTTATCCATTGTAGAGTTCATCCGAGTAATCTTTAATGTTATGAAACTAACCAATAAGTCAGGTAAAAACATCAAAGAGATAGTGAGGAGAATTAAAGATCAGGAAGATACAATTGTTTCCTTATCTCTTGATATCCGCTTTCTTTAAGAAAAAGCTGAGTATCATAAATGTCATAACAGCAAGCTCAATAAGCAATTAAATGAGTTTACTATCAAGATCACATCTTTGCAAAGTACCATCGAGTTTATTGAGCTCAGATTAAGTGTCAGCTCATGTAAGAGTAGTAGCTATCCTGTAATTAGACTTGTTCACAAAGAACACTAGTTATCCATTATATATCAAGATTTATTAGAAACCCATTCCATCAATCTTATAATTAGATCAAAGGTTTATGAGTGTGTCACTTCAACAAGGGGCCCTAAGGTACATCTCCCATTATATCACTATATCAGGAGCAATGGATCCCATCTTGACTACTCGATTTACCAACATATGATCATCACTATACCTGTAATCACCCGTATCATCCTGATCGACAGGGTATGAATAAGTATGACCCAAAGTATAGAAACTCTTATATAAGGTAACCAGTATCTCAAGTCTGAGGATACTTGTACTGCTACTGTAATAAGACATGACAGTAACACATGGATATAGTTATTTCTGAATGTTTGTTTATCTTATAACGGTCTCGAATGTATTACCCGAATACATTCATGTGTTAAATCAAATTACCACCTTCATCTCGTGAGATCGGCTACTTGGATCTAATCCAAGGAGTAAGACTACACATGCTAGTATGTCTGTTCCATTGATGTTCAGTCTCAATGGGATATTTAGACTATTCATAGTAACACATATGTGCAATTCTCACACCATATAGCTCCCACTATATTCTTGCACTTTTACTCTATGAAGTAGTCATGGACTTGATCTTATCAATGTGCATATATATATAATACTATACATATATGATTCTAGTGAGATACATAAATAAATTAAAAACACTGATAAGCAAAAAAGATGCCATAATTATTATTAATAATAATCTGAAACCGTTTGTACAATAAAACTAATTAAGACATATCTCCCTAATTGCCTCTAGGGAATACATCATGTTTTATAATCTCCCACTTGCACTAGAGCCAATTGCCCATGTTCTTCATGCCAACCTCGTTCACATGCTGGTCATGTTTAACTTGAGTCAATAGCTTAGTTAGACCATCTGCTAGATTCTTATCTGATGTATTCTAAATCTATATCTTTCCTGGCTACTATCTCCCAAATGAGATGGTACTTATTGAGTACATGTCCATTTCTCTGACTAGACTATGCTTCCTTTGCCTAAGCAATAGCCCCAATGTTATCACAATAGATCGCTATTAGATTTACAATGTTGGAAACCACACCGAGATTATCAATAAATTCCTTAAGCTAGATAACTTGCTTAGCCGCTTCTGAAGAAGTTATATACTCAAATTATGTGGTTGAATTAGTAGTCATATCCTGTTTGAAACTTTTCCAAACAACTGCCCCTCCATTTAACATAAGTACATAACTCGACAGGGACTTATAATTATCCCTATCAAATTGAAAAATCGCATCGATGTATCCCTCTAAAGAGAGATCACATTCTCCATATAATAAAAGCATATCTTTAGTACTACATAAGTACTTAAAGATATTTTTAATGGCCATCTAGTGCTTCTCACTTGGATCTGATTAAAATCTTCTTGTGACGCTCAACGCATGTGAGACGTTAGAACAAGTGCATACTATAAAATACATGATGGATCCTATCACTGAGGTATACATTATTCCATTCATGTGCAGTCTCTCTTCTAGTGTTTGGGATACTCAGATTTAGAAAGGTTAATCCCATGAGATATTGGGAGATAACCCTTTCTTGACTACTCAAATTTAAATCTAGCTAAAACCTTGTCTATGTATATACTTTGCGAAAGACCTAGGATCCTTCTGAATCTATCTTGGTAGATCTTTATACCATGTATTAAATTTGCTTCTCCAAGGTCTTTCATGGAGAACTTCTTTGATAACCATGACTTAAATGCTTGAAGAAAATGAATATCATTCCTATAAGTAAAATGTTATCGACATATAATACAAGTAAAATGACCGCACTTCCACTAGCCTTCTTATATACACAGGGCTCATTAGCGTTTGACACAAAACTAATTTCTCGGATTATCTTGTCAAACCTAGTATTCCAACTCCTTGATGCTTGATTAAGTCCATAAATGGACTTCTACAACTTGCATACCTTTGAGCCATCCTTGGATGTAAAACCCTTGGGTTGTGCAATATACATATCCTTGTCCAGATTCCCGTTAAAGAATGCTATTTTCACATCCATATACGAAATCTCATAATCATAATGAGCCACGATGGCAAGGAGTATCCTGATAGACTTCAGCATGACCACCAGTGAAAGGTTTCATCTAGTCAATACTTTCTTTTTTAATGTAACCTTTTCCAACAAGCCTTGCTTTTATAGGTAACTATGTTACAGTCCATGTCAATTTTCTACTTGAAAATTCACGTGTATCCTCTGGGCCTAATCCCACTTGGAGCATCAATCAAGCTCTAAACTTGATTTTCATACATGGAGTCCATCTCTGACCTCATGGATGCAAATAATTTGTCAGATTATGAGTCTTCCATTGTCTCTTTGTAAGTTTTGGGCTCATCATATTCTATAAGGAAGTTATTTTTATCATCAACGATGAGAAACTTGTATCGCTCGGGAGCGATTTCAGCCCAGCTTGACCTACGCAATGTCAATGTTATAATAGTTTGTTCCATGCTTACACTATCTTGTGTAACAGGTGTAGGAATAATTAGTTGATTGTTTATTTAATCTTCTTGAGTGCCTAATTCAAGATTGCACACACTAGCTTTCGCAAGTATATGGTCCTTCATGAGGAATTGAGCATTTCTGGAAACAAGGACTTTTTGTTCCTTGGGATCATAAAAGTATACCCCCTAGTCTCCTTAGAGTAACCTACAAATAGACATTTGTCAAACTTATTATCCAGCTTATCTGAACTTGTCCTCTTTACGTAAGCAGGACATCCCCAAACTCTCAAGTGGGAAATAACGGGTTTATTACCATACCATAATTCGTATGGAGTTTGATCACCTAATATAAAGGGCACTCTGTTTAGAATATAAACTTCACTCTTTAGTGCATAACCCAAATCGGATCTGCTGAGTTCTGCTTTGTTCATCATGGACCGAACCATGTCGTGTAGGGTTCGATTCCTCCTTTCAAACACTACATTGTGTTGGGGTGTATAAGGAGGTGTCCATTGGGATAAAATACCATTATCCCTTAGATAATCCTGAAACTCTTTGCTTAAGTATTCACCACCTCGATCGTATCGAAGGATCTTGATACTTTTCCTAAGCTGTTTCTCTACTTCAGTTTTGAAATCTTTAATTTCTCAAAACTCTCAGACTTGTGCCTCATAAGGTACAAATAACCATATCAAGAATAATCTTCAATAAATGTTATGAAGTAAACAAAACTCTCATATTTCTTAACACTAATTGGACCATATACATAGGAATGTATTATTTCCAAATTACTAGTGGCATGTTGACACTTTCCTTTGAAAGGTTTCTTGGTCATCTTCCCCTTTAAACAAGGTTCGCACGCACCATAGGATTCCCATTCTATTAGGCCTAAATCTCCACATTTGTGTACCTTAGTTAAGTGAGCCTTATTTATATGGCCTTGACGATAGTGCCATAAGTATGAGGATTTCTCATTATCCAATCTCAATTTCTTAACAATGTTCATGTTTAGAATTTCAGTTTTAGTACCTAAAACATAAATGGCATCAACAGATATTCCACAAGCATAAAGTACATTATCGCATTGAATTTGACATTTATTATTTTAAAATAAAATTTGAAATCCCTCTATTGCTAAAGGTGCAATAAAAATAATGTTATTAGTGATAGCAAAAATATAAAAGAAATTATTCAAAACTAAAACTAGGCCACTAGGCAAACAAAGGCTATATGTCCCTACAGCTGTTGTAGCAACCCCGGGCTACATTTCCAACTCTTAGTCCATTTCCTTCTTTGCAAGCCTTCTACTATTCCACAATCCCTTCATATAAGTACAGATATGAGTACCACAACTAGTATCCAATACCCAAGTAGACTCATAGGGAACTGTAGAGAAACTCTCTATCATGAACATACCTGAAGTAGATACCTCACTTGGCCTCTTCTTCACTTATTCAAAAATCAAAGCTTTACTCGCATTTCATTTTAGCAATTTTCATGAGTTTTCTCTTGACTTTGAAAGCCCTAGACTATCTTATCTTTCGATCCTCAAGAACAAGTTGATTCTCAAGTTTATTTCTAACTTGTATATCATATTGTTCTAACAGGTCTACCATCTCAAAAAAATTACAATAATCTCTGATACCATAGAAATCTATTTTGAAATTGTCATACCTATGTGTTAGATCTTTCGATACAATCTATTTAAAGGTATCTTGATCATATGTAACTCCCATTTTCCTTAACTATTCAGAGTTATCCTAAACAATCATGGTAAACTCAACTGCTAAGGTGTCATCCCCTAAACTTGCAGATAGCATGAATTTTTTCAGGTTCATCCATAATTTCAAGCTACACAATCATAGAATCCAAGTCCATATTTTTTAAAGATCCCTTGGAAGCATAGTGTTAACCATGAAGTTCATTACGAAATCACAGTCCATTTTGTCCTTCACATACTTATCAATTTGATAAATGAAAGTGTTGGTCCTTAGACAGCTTATAAATAACCTTAGAGGGGGGGTGTGAATGTGATTCTTGGTTACTTTTAAGATTTATAAAAATATTTAACCAAGTTAAGTTTTTAGATGCATGCTGAGTTGGTCTAAAAACTTATAAACTGCTTAGCTTCGCTGGCACAGTTTATCTATAATCTCTCACTAAGTACTCTACTTAGCTTGGATTGGCTTTTTAAGCAAAAAACTTAATGAAAAGAAAGAATGATGAATGAGCTGGGAATAATAAAAGCTAAAGCGAAAGTTTAGAACTTCAACACATGGTTTTGCCATGAGCCTACCTCTAGTCCCCCGATTCCTTCTCGGAGCTTAAATCCACTAGTTTTTGTTCCTTACTTAGGTGGAGCAGCCTTTAAAGCGGGTTGCCACAATTTTACAAAAAGTACCTTTTTTTCTAACTACCACTCAACTCAGTTTGGGTACTGTGAGTAGATGACATGGAGAGTGATGGGCTGAAAGCGCTCACCAGGGTGTTTTTTGTTGAAAATGAAATTTACCTGGTTGAGGACATGAAATGTTTGAAAGAGAAAGCAGGAAACATTTTAGATTGATCAAACCCGAATCCACTGTCTCTTAGTGTAGAGTTGCCACCTAGATTAGCTCTTTCAAGAATTAGAGTCCTATGAGGCTTAACGTCCGAGGGATAGCCTAGTAAGACATAGAGATTCGGGTTCGGGATAAGTTTCTTTTTTCTTATTGGATCACATTATATTACATCTACAAAAAAACCATATTTCTTAATTGTACATATTCACACTTATATCATTTTCAAGTTTATAATGTTTGATTTAATGTGCATGCAGAAAGTAGTAAATCCATAAATAAAGCAGTAAATAAATGCAGCAAGAATTAACAAAATTACAAAACCTTGGGAGATGTAACCGCTCGCCTAATCTATTAATTACATTTTCATAAAAATATTTGCAATACCCAAAGGAAAATAAAACTAGGCATACATCTAACCTGCATCCACAAAGGTTAGCACAAGGTATTTAATACAACATGAATATTTACACGTATGCTCGATTTGATTTTGGTGAGGCCCGTGTAGCCTAATTAAAATATCAACGACTGTAATTTTTTATTTAGAAATAAAACAATTCATTTTATTTACAAATATGTTGGTCATTTTTAATTAGTGAAAATGATCACATGGCAAAGGTGAGGTCTATTATCTAGAAATAATTTTAATTCCTTTCGTTGGGGTATTCTAACAGAAATATTCATAAATAGAAAAGAAGAAGAAACATTATATTTGTATTTACATAATAGAATAAATCAAATAGGTCATCATTTAAAATAAATTGAAATATCAAAAGAAACACGAGATAGAGAAACTCTAGGAACTCAAAGGCTTACCCTTTCGGCGTGAATCCATTTCGATGAATCCGTATGATCCTCGCGAGCGTTCCTCATTCATTTGTTTGTTTGAATTGTGTGGAAAATAAATGTTTATTTATCTTAAAAATAATCAAACTCAGACTCTAAATTTGTTTTAGGTTCGAGAATATCTGAGGATTCTTGAAAGAAAGAAGGTGGAAGAAAATCAGTTTGAAAATCACAAGGTTCAGAATTCAAGCGTGCTTTGAATCCGAATATATTGGAAGAATTTAAAAATATTTTTAATAAACTAATTTTCACTAAAATTTAATTTTTAAAGTCTTAAAAAAATAATTTAAGTCATCAGTCGAAGCTTTCCGGATAACCAAAAACTATGCGATTCAAGGATAAATATCCCGTAAAGCCATCATCATTGAACACGTGAGATGGTAAAAAATCTCGTGCTCATTGGTACCCCTCATACTAGCTAGTACAAAATCCCATGCTCACATCTACCCCTGGGGAAATGCTACAAAATTGGGCAAATGAGGGGAGCTTGGAATTGTGAGGAAAATGGTGAGCTACAACTAGGGATAGACTATTAGGCCACTCCTTGATTAGAAGGCTCTAGTACGAGCGCCGGTTGTCCAAGTTGCCCCAGGATGAATTGGTTCTTGGATTGCTGAAAGGATTGGAATTGAGCCTGGTTCTGGTTTAACTAACTTTCTCCTACCCCGCACTAATACCAGGCAGTAGGAGTTGGGTGCACCGTATGAGAGGTGGAAGGTCCCTCTGTTCTAGGCAGAATTAATTAGATTTCCATTGTTAAGGGTGACCTCTAGGCTACACACTACATTCTAAACCCTCTCAATGTGTAGATGGATAAGCAATGATAGTTGGTCGCTATTTGCGAAGGCATTCAAGGCAACTGTAATCTCATCTCTCACTAATGACTAATTTATCTATTGAGAACCCTATCCCATAAGAAAAGAGTGACCCTCCCCTGTAGCTTCATCTTGTAGATCGGTTATCCTATCAAAATCGAAAGATGCACGCTGAACTAAATCTAAATCTACCTTAGTCCTCACTTGAGTTAGTGTGCAGAACCCCTTCTAGATTGGCCATGATTGGAGAAATGTGGACTAGGCAATGAGCAGGCCTCTTCCAAGCTAGGATACACAAGTAGAATATCACACAATGCATGTACGATTCATGATGTGGAAAATGCGTGAGATGTTAATGTTATGGTTACATTCACAAGGGTTTAACATGCCATGGTGATAAAATAAAGAAATAGGTTAGTCGTTATAACAGGAGGAAATGAAAATCCAACAACTAGGGTTGGATTTGAGAATAGTATGATGTCTATGTGATATCGTATCATGAGTGGTGTAAATGAGGTGACCAAGTTACCCGTGTGGTAATAGGTCAATAATTCCAGATTTTGCACTATGACTAGATTTCATGAAATGACATAAGAATAAAATGAAAACAATGACTGTATGTGGCTATCAAATGAATGATTTGGTTATTTTGCCTAATTAGGATAGAGTTTCGGATGCCCTTATGGTCATTGTTATTTGAGGGTATGTGGTGATGCATGAATCATTGCCTTGTGTGGGCAAATGGTTCAGGCATTAGGCATATACCCTTGAGGATTGGTTAGGTAAGAATTAAAAAGAGTTGACCCCATGTGGGCTTAGGTTCGGATGTCAGCAAGGACACCGCGAGATGTGGGAAAAATGATTTGGGTAGGTATTTACCCTGTTTGGGTTGTGTGGCATGTGTGATTGCCTTGTGTGGGATGTGAGTTGAATGTCGAGTGGATATCTCATTGGTAATTTGTGGGATATATTATTGCCCCTTGTGGGCATCTCATAGGTAATGTGTTGAATGTGTTATTGCCCCTTATGGACTAAGTGTCGAATGTCAAGTGAACATCACGTAGTAAAAGAAAGGTATGTTCGCCCTGTACAAGCTAAGAGTTGGATATCAAGTGGACATCTTGTTGGGAAGGGGTAAGTGATGTTTCATGATTCTAAGTGGTTTCATGTTGTCTTAGGGTGACACGATCTTAAGTGTTAACTAATCGTAAACATGTGCGATGCCAATTTGGTATCAAGATGATGAGAAGATGTTATGTTACATCATATCAACATTATGAGTGTGTGCGTTTAAGTGTCTGCACTAAGATTTGTGGTTAGCATGACATTTGTATAATGATAAATTGAAAGTGGTAAACACATAGCACATAGCATGCAACCTCTAAACTTCCAACCATACAACTCCCGTACGTAGGGCTTTTGGCTAGTCTCTATCATAAGTTTTGTTCATCTTAGTACCATGAAGATATTAAGGATCACACCTGTAAGAAAAATATAATGCATGGTCGTATGTTGGGTAACACCCTAGGGAAATCGCCTATGGTTTATTTACTTGAGGTTTGTAAATGGGTTGCTGATGTAGAAGGTTCTTGTTACACTAAAATACACTTCCAAGTTGCTCCTCAAATGGTTTTCACAAGGGAGGTACATGCGATATGTCAACAAGTGCTCCACCCGCACAAGTACTATCTTTTCTAAGGGAGGTAGATTAGTACAAGATAAAGTTTTGGGGTAATAGGGTACCTTAGACTTACGGGCTAATCCCCTCTATTACAATGTGAAATTATGAATATGTCATAATTAAGAAAATACAGAATAATGTGATAAATAATTTTAGGCACTTATCAAAAATCTAAAACCTTTTTATTAAAAAAAAAGTTTAAGATAAATCACTAATGGAGTTGCCACTATGAGCGGATGACATGGAGCGATGGGCCGAGAGTGGGCTAAATGAGAGGCGTGGTTTACTGGAGTGTTTTTTTGTTGAAAATGAAATGTAGCAGGTCGAGGACTTGAAAAGTTTGAAAGAGAAACCGGGAAACATTTTAGATTGGTCAAACCTGAATCCACCATCTCTTAGTGTAGAGTCACCACCTGGATTAGCTCTTTTTGGAATTAGAATCATGTGAGGCTTAACGTCCAGGGGATGGCCTATTAAGACATAGAGATTCAGGTTCGGGTAAAGTTGCTTATTTCTTATTGGATCACATTATATTACATCTACAAAAAACTGTATTTCTTAATTGTGGATATTCACACTTATATCGTTTTCAAGTTTATAATGTATGATTTACGTGCATACGGAAAGCAGTAAATCCATACATAAATCAATAAATAAATGCAGAAAGAATTAACAAAATTACAAAACCTCAAGGGATGCAACTGCCCACCTAATTTATTAATTACATTTCCATAAAAATATTTGCAATACCCGAAGAAAAATAAAATATAGGCATACATCTAACCTACATCCACAAAGGTTAGCATAGGGTATATAACACAACATGAATATTTACACATATGCTCGATTTGATTTTGGTGAGACCCGTGTGGCCTAATTAAAATATCAACGTATGTAAATTGTTATTTAGAAATAAAACAATTTATTTTATTTACAAATATGTTGGTCATTTTTAATTAGTTAAAATGATCGCATGGCAATGGTGAGGTTTGTTATCCAGGAATAATTTTGATTCCCGTATTTGGGGTATTCTAATAGAAATATTCATAAACAGAAAAGAAGAAGAAGAAACATTACATTGGTATTTACTAAACAGAATATATCAAAATTATTCCTAGGTCATCATTTAAAATAAATTGAAATATCAAAAGAAACACGAGATAGAGCAACTCTAGGAACTTAAAGGCTTACCCTTTTAGCGTGAATCCACTTCGGCGTATCCATATGATCCTCAGAAGCGTTCCTCATTCATTTTTTCATTTGATTTGTGTGGAAAATAAATGTTTATTTATCCTAAAAATAATCAGACTAGGACTCTAAATTTGTTTTAGTTCCGACAATATCTGAGGATTCTTGAAGGAAAGAAGGTGGAAGAAAATCAGTTTGAAAATCGTAAGGTTCAGGATCCAAATATATTGGAAGAATTTAAATGAAAATGTTTTTGTAAAATTTCTCGAGTCTTTCTCTCGAGAAAATTAATTTTTCTAAAACTTTCAAGTCCCAGAATACTGAAAATTTCCCAATATTTAGAGGAAAAAAGTCAGGATTTTTCAAACAAATTCGATGAGGAGGGTCCCTCGCCGGAAATCTAGCGAGGCTTGCCTCGCTATACGTCTGGTGAGACCGGTTTCGCGATACACCCTATTTTTTAATTAATTTTTTTAAAAGTATTTTCAATAAATTAATTTTCACTAAAATCTAATTTTTAAAGTCTAAAAAAAGTAATTTAAGTCCTTAAAATAAATTGGGGATGTGAAAAACTCCCATTCGAAGCTCTACGAATAACCGAAAACTGCGTGATTCAAGGATAAAAAATCCAAAAAAGCCATCATCATCGAATGTGCAAGCTAGTACAATATCCCGTGCTCACATGTACCCTTCCCAAACTGACACTCAAATTTGAATAAAATTGTGAAAACTGAATTCAACTTATAAAATGTTGAATCCCTACAATGTTAAATCTAAGTATTGATTCTCTCTATTACGAACAGATTTGAAATGGTTGTTTGCAGATTGCTTGAATTAAGAATTTCTTGATGCTGGGAATATTTGCATTGAGTTTCACCTCTTAAAGAAAGTCCAGGTGATTCACCATGTTTGAACGTTTACTTCAGTCTTTTATTCATACTTGAAGCTTTGTGAAGTACCAGTTGCAAACTTTTCATCCTTGCAAGCCTTCAATTTCTCTTCTCTTCATATCTTTTGAATCTTCCCGTTGGAGACAAATTCCAAGATGTTTAGAGATAGAAATTTGAACGTTGAGGCGCAATAAAATTATGTTGACAAAATCTTGTTTGTCTTCAATCAAATCATTCTAGCAGAGAGGCGTGTGAAATGCTACATGGAGTCTTGAAATTGGTTGAAATTTGCTAATGCTTGTAGAGGTTCACATGATATTTATACTTCTTTTCACTTACATAACTATGAAATTCAGACTCATGGTGCATGACAAAGAATTTCTTTTGCCTTGGACTTTAATGAGAATCTCCGACATTTGGTACTAACACCTTTTTGTCTTGTGAGGACCACTAGAAATATTCTTTAATTTAAGCACTTTTTAACTTAAAAAGCATCGAAAGAATATTACGTCACTCATAGAAATTTTAGTAGCACAAGTGTCATTTCATTCTCTAAGTGTCAAACAATTTAGCTTTTAATTAGTAAAAGCTAACTTAGCACAGCTAGGTTGATGTCCATCTAAACTATGTAGTCTTCAGCACAGACTTAGCTTTTCCTACTCTAAGCATAACTTAATTAATTACTCAGCAAATTGAATTGTTTTTCCTTAAGCACACTCAACTCAGCTTCATTAATTAAGAGTATACTGAGTACTTAATTAATTTCAATATCCTAGACAGTTTGCTATTTCCAAAATGTTTAAGTACTGTGAAGTGCTATTAACTTGGGTTCTACAATCTCCCCCATTTTAGACATGTAGCAAACTAGGTAGTAGAAGAGATTAATTGAATAATGTAGTTCAGAGATATCAGAAATACCCGAAAAGTTATGTAAGAATTCCTTTTGCTGAGTGACTTCCCTTAGTTAGCTTTAACTCCCCCATGATGAGTGAGTCTTCTTCAAGCAACTCAGCTCCCCCATACTTGGAGGATTTTTCTTAATTTTGGGACTTTGTCTTACTTCAGCTTTACTTGGAAATTGGTCTCTTGTATAAGTTCCTACATCATATATTCAACACACAGTGGAAACATACATACAGCATAATAAATTAAAGTTAAGAAGATCTTAACTAGAGGTGGAAACTTGTAATTTTTATTAATCAAAATAACTTAGTTAGTACATTATTGATGTCATGAGCTAAGATTACAATACTAAGATCTATTATAATTACAAGCTAAAATCTACTACTACTAAGTTCAAGGCCTTATTTTCTAAGCTTGGAAGAGTTAGAGGAGGGTATAGTCTTTTCTTGGTTTGGCTTTGGTTGTTACTGCTAAGGAGGTTGATGATGCAGATTAGGAGGAAGATACTAAGGTCACCTTCAAAGAGATCCCTTATTGAGGTTTACCATTCGAAGAGCATCTTTAGCTACCTTCTCCCCCTTTGATATTTTAACCTTCACAATTTGTTCCAAGCATAGACTAAAGGCATTAAGAGCAACTTGGAAGTCCTCTTGCTGGCCAATAATCTTCGTGGAAATCTCTTGCTCCAACTGCTTCTTTCCTTTAGAAGTACGGAACTCCAGAGTTTATGATACAGTTTCGCGAGGTAGAAGGGACGAGTAGAGTGACCAGTGATGAAGGGGTGGAACTTGTGGTAGTTAAGGTCAAGATGGCTGATTTTGAAGATATTTTACCTAAATTATAGAAGATCACAGGATCATTCACTATGAAGTATTCTAATCCTGGTAGTTTTTCTCTAACACAAGCTCAAGCTTTGCCCGCCAACTTCGTGATGCCATACATTACCCCGTTCGATGGAGTTGGCTCTCCAGAAGTGCACATCGAAGGATACCTCAGGGTTATGACCAGCATGGCTGCACCACCAGCTCACATGGTAAACCTGTTTAAAATAAACCTACAAGGATCAGCCATAGAGTGGCATATGAGGATGCCTACCGAAGTGAAGTCAGACTGGGGATTATTAAGCTTTGCATTCATGGAGAATTACGCATTCAATGTAAAGGTGAATACAACCTTACAAAACCTGGAAAGAATTAGACAACACCCTAATGAAACCTTTGAAGCATACTACCTCAGATGGATGGCGTTGTAGGTGTTGGTAGATGGAGCTCCGAAGTTATAATCTTTAGTTATAAAATTGGTCGACGTGTCTAATCAGAAGTACAGGGAAAAAATGAAACTGAAAGATTTCAGTACTTTCAATCAAGTTGTCGAATATCCCAAGAAACTGGAGAGATAAGAAGAAGAGGATCGGTTGAAAAAGGAGGAATATCAATCTTATAGCAGGTTCCGAGGCTATGAAAAAGGGAACTCCTTAAGATAAACTATATCGGGATATTCCAAATCTCCATAAAGTGCAGCAAAGAAGATTGAGACTTTGGCCGCTACTGCCCCTTAGACAAGGCAATCTATTTCTCCTTAGGTCGAATCCTTATCACAAATCTTCACAAAGTTGAGAATGGCGGGTAAAATGAAGTGCTTGAAGCCATTTGCCCCTCCATCAATGGCAAATAGGGATAATTTTTATGTTTATCAAATAGTATAGTAAAAGGGCACCAAACCAATGAGTGTTCTAGATTGTTGAAGGATATCTAACAAATGATTGGGGATAAGAGGCTAGAAGAGCTAGAGAGAAAATTGAGCACCCAAGAGAATCCATTGCTAGATTTTCATTCATCTATTAATGCTATCTCAGTATGGGTCGAGGGAGATGAAGAAGAGCAGGACCTTCATCAAAATTCTTAATATGATTCTGAATTTGGTTGGAATCTAATAAATGAGGATATCAACACTCTACATAATGTTGAGGAGTATAATCAGATGTTGAGACAATACAGGTGGGACCAATTTTATATTCCACCCTACATTGTGTATTGGGGAAATTCGGACCCTTACATTTTCTTAGCGGATTTTTATACCCTAGTGAACCAGAACGACATCATGTACTTTGGGTATATCCCTCAATTTAGAAAAACCCTGAGAGCAACTGCTCCGATTTGGTACAGGGCCCTCCCAATTGGGAATGTTTAGAATTTGTATTATGTTCAGGATGTCTTTTTAGAACATTTTGTACCACTAAACAAAGTTCCACTTATTCCTCTACATTACGGGTTGTGGCCAGCCCCAGCAACTTATATGAAGAATATCGGATGGGAGGAATACTTCATGGTCATGGAACAATAGCCAACCATTGATCTCAAGCTGAATTTTATAATTGTCCTTATGACAATATGGAGAACTTCCATGTAGGACAGTCTTCACAACAACAACCTCCTTAAGAAGTAGGAGCTAGTATTGCTGCTATCAGGGTAGAAATAATCTATCCACAACATCTAGGTGGTAATGATGAGCTAGCCTACAGCTTAGGAGCAACAATGTCAACCTCTACGATCCTGAAACATCATAGTATAATTATACATATTGGAGTCAATATGTCTTTAAAAATCATGCTATTCTAGGAGCTATATTGTGCATATCTCAAATCTAGGATAACGTGGAGGTGGAAGCCAATAGATTGATAGAGAACTTGGCTAATTTGAGAATTCCAGAAAAGAGTGAAGATTTGGAAGAAAGCTCGGAGGAAGAAGACCCAAAGGAAGACTCGGAGGAACACCCGGAAGAAGACCCAAAAGAAGATCCAGAAGAATAAGGTTCTGAAATGGACCTTGAAGGAGGGAACCATGAGAATGGTTTCGAATGAGCCAAAAATGGGATCAACTAGAACTTTGAAAACATTGAAGAAAAATTTCTAGGTCTGGTAGGTGGGGAGATCAACATGGATGAGAATTTTGTAGAGGCTCTAGATGCCTTTATAAACACTGATTTAGAGATGGAACATCTTAACGATAACGATGATGAGGATATAGATGTGAATGGATATTTTGTGAACGAAGAAGTAGGATTTTCACCTATTAACGAAGAAAATTTTGACGAGGATTTTATTGAAGATTTACAATTTCCTGACGGTATCATCGACAACCTTGCTATGGAGGTTCACCCCGGGGTAGATATAAATGAGGAAGAATTCATGGGGGAATTTGAATATGACACATTTGATATTGAAGAGGGCAGGGTGAACCACCCCAGGGAAGAATCGTCAGATATCCATCTTCCCCTGGATGGCTCTAGTTTAGATGACTTTAGCGATGTGAGCACTGTCATAAATTCCACAAATAGCTCTCGAGATTTTTCGATGATGAAGGTAGCGTTAGTGATCCAGGTGAAGGGGAAATTGTTAACCTTGAAAGGATAGTTGGCTATGTTATTATGATTCATGAGGAAGGAAAAGAGCCGTCTGCTAAGTATGTATGGAAGAGAATTCTAGAAAAGAAAGAATAGGTAGCAATAAGTGATCGCCTCAGACATCCAAATATGGATGAAGCTCTCCCTAATGGTCGACTTTATAATGGGGAAGTTCACCAACACCCAAGGTCTCATGTGGATAGTTTCATTAAAATTATGAATGGTAGATATATCCATTATGCTCATTGGCCTAGATTCTTCCGCCTAACATTGAAGAAGAGGGCATGGGTTTAGTATGAAGGACTCACCTTCTATCAAAAGTCATTTGGGAATGTACTATCTTAAGCATTCATAGATCACTTCACATGGGTAGACCCGCCTCCATTAATGTTTCCAAAAACACACTCAAGGACTGGGTCCCTAACATGCTACCAACAATGGATGGAAAAGGAATTTCATTGTCCAATAGATCATGAATCTGTAAAAGGCTACCATTGGTATGTTGACAAAGGAAAAAAGAAAGAAGAAGATGAAAGTGAGAAGGAGTGGGCAAAGTTTTCCATGGGGGATCAACTTGTAGAGATGAAGAAGCCTTCAATAACAAGAAGATGGAAGGGGCAGAAGAAGAACAATTCATCCTGGAGATGCTTGGAGATGGGGACAGGTTATCTGCTCTAGGTGCGTCATCATCCTGAATCAATATGATCCAGTAAGGATAAAAGGGTTTAATTTTTGACAAGATCATGAAGGTGAACCCCTCTATCACCAAGATGGAAGAAGCAATAGAGGGAACTACCCCATTCATTCAATAGCCCATTTCTGATGGAAGACCATTTGTCCCTGTTGTTGAAGTGAAACCTTTTAGTCTGAAAGATGTTCCCCTCAAGGAAGATTTTGATGAATTTGAGATCTTCAATCCCCCAACCTATCAAACTATCATTTTGTAAAAGAGATATATATCCATTTACTAGAGGTGGAAGGGTGATCGGAGCAATTGAACCTGTAGTTCCTAGTATTAATTATCCTATCCATATGCTAGTACCCAAAAGAATTGAGACATTGATTATAGAACAGTTGAAAGCTACTTCAAACAAAATGAGCATTTGGACCTTCTCTTGACTTCTCGTGAACATAGATTAGCAATCGTAAAAAAGTTAATGGAAATGGAAGTGTATGTGCTAGCATCTTCGATTGAAATGTGTGCCCTACTAGACAATCTCGCATTGAGCTCAATTATTCCTGACATCACATTTTCAATTACTAATCTCCCCAATTGACGAATCTATCATAATAGGGCTTTATATTTGAAAGCGGAAATACTTGGGAGAGTAATGCCATGTGTTATGGTAGATGATGGCTCAACTTTGAATGTATGCCCTAGGCAAGTTCTTCTGATATTGGGTTTGAGAGAAAGAGCTTTGAGAAGATCTTCCACAGTTATCAAGGCCTACAATGACTCAAAGAGGGCTATTATCAGTACGTTTGAGGTAAAAGTGGTCATTTGCGAAGTAGCTTTGATGGTTACTTTTACTGTTATCGACATACCTATTACTTTATCTTTATTATTGGGATGCCCATGGTTTCATGCCTTAGCAGGGGTACCATCTATGCTACATCAGATAGTAAAAATACCCTTCCGAGGTAAGGTCATCACCTTAGAAGCCGATGAAGAATCGATAGTTGCTTCCATGGAAATAGAAAATGATCAAAGAAGGGTTTTCCCATAATAATGATAATTGAGGTGGGTGAGACTGAAGAGGAACAGTGTTCCCCTTGGATTCAAAATTATATGAGAAAGCATTTTCCCCCAAGAACTGGTTTAGGGGCACATGAACAAGGGATGAAGAAATTTAGTATGGAAATTGGTGAGGTGAAACCTACAGGCCTCGGTTATAAAGGGGAAGAAGTTAAGGTAGCCCGCTTAAAGAGGATGAATTTAGTTGATACCTTCAAACACCCTCGAGAGGAAGTCTATAATGGTACCCCTGAGAAAGTTGACCATAAGGGAAAATCCGTAGCTAAATTCGAGATATTCTTTGATGTAGTTGACTTCACCAAATCTGAGAAAGGACAAAACATGAATATGCTGGGGGTAGGGAGAGTGGTAGTGGACACCATGGAGGCAATCCTAGAAAATCTGAATGAAGAGGGTAATAATCAAAAGAAGAAGAAAGTGAAGGAGCCTGGTGTCAAACTAGGAGAGAACCTATCTAAGGTCATCCTGGAATTGTTCAAGGCACACTTGACAGTTAAGGGATCTGAGGATAAGGGACCAGAAGCTGATGAAGAGTAGGTAGACCAACTTGTAGCAGAAATGTCCAAGTTGATGAAAGGAAAAGAAAAGATGGATTATGAGAGCAGCAGCAACGGAGGTAACACTAATCCAAAATAGCAAGAAGGCCCAGAGGACCAGGGGGAACCAATCCTTGTGGATATGATAAGCCCAACAACTCAAGAAAATGACCTTGAAGACCTTCTGTTTGTGGAAGATGACAATTCCTTTGTATCTCTCTTTTACATGAATGATGTAATTTATATTACCTATAGTAATATCAAGGACTTTGCTTATTTAGGTGGTGTTTCTGATAATGATCATGCATGTCCATTCCAACATTCATCCAATATTTTTATCATTATCAATACTTCTCTTAAAGAAATTAATTTAGCACAAATGAAAATCTAAAAATGATATCCATTTCTAATGACTTATCCACTGAACAAGATAGAGAATTAATAAAAGTCTTAAAAATTCATGTTACCGCTTTCGCTTAGTCCTACGACAACATGCCTAGGGTCGATCATCACATCGTGGAACATCATATCCCCACCAATCTCGAATTTTGACCTGTTAAATAAAAAATGAGGAGATTACACCTAGAGTGGGCCAAGAAAGTGAAAGAAGAAATTGCCAAGAACATTAAAGCTAAGTTTCTAGTAGTAGTAGAATATCCTACATGGCTCGCAAATATAGTAAATTTTCTAAAAAAGGATGGAAAGGTTAGAATTTGCATCGATTTCCGAGACTTGAATAAGGCTACCCCAAAAGATGATTTCCCACTCCCTCATATTGATGTATTAATTGATAGTGCTATAAGAGCTGCTGTGTACTCATTTATGGATGGTTTTGCAGGCTATAATCAAATATTGATGAACATAAAAGACAAATTTAAGACTACTTTCATCACTAAATGGGGCACATACTACTAAAGAGTCATGCCATTTGGATTGAAGAATGCTGGAACAACATACAAAAGGGTGGTTACCACTTTACTACATGATCTCATACATAAAGAAGTTAAAGTATATGTAGATGACATGCTAGTAAAATCCCCCGCACCAGAAGAACATCCTATGATCTTAGACAAATTTGTTACTCATATTGAGAAGTATAACTTGAGGCTAAATCCTAAGAAGTGTGTATTCAACGTCACATCGAGAAAGCTTTTGGGTTACATAGTCAGCTAGCGAGGTATTGAAATAGACCCTAATAAGATTAAAGCTATTAAAAATATGCTGGTTCCTAGCAATGAGAGGGAGGTTCGAAGTTTCCTCGGGTCTTTGCAGTACGTCAGCAGGTTTATAGCACGACTCACAATGATCTGTGAACCTATTTTCAAGTTACTAAGGAAGCAATAGTTGTTCATATGGAATGATCAATGTCAAGTGGCTTTCGACAAGATAATGACGTATTTAGCCAATCCTCCAGAGTTAAGACCACCGACACCTGGGAATCCATTAATTTTGTATCTAGCGGTTGAAGAAATGTCTATAGGAGTAATGCTAGTCCAGGAACAAGAAGGAGCATGTGATTTATTATCTAAGTAAGAAACTGCTAGATTATGAATCCCGGTATATGATAGTAGAAAAGACTTGTGTCTCTATGGTATGGTTGATAAAGAAGTCAAGGCATTACTTCCAGTCTTATCGCATACAAGCAGTGCCAAGGTAGACCCTATGAAGTATCTTTGCCAGACACCATCATTAGCTGGGAGATATCCAAATGGTTGTTTTTACTCTCAAAATTTGACATTGAATATATTTAGAAGAAAGGTATCAAAGGGTAAGCAGTAGCCAAAGTTCTAGCCAATCAACCGATCAAGTCTGAGTATATTGAGAATTTGGAATTTCTTGATGAACAACTGGCTACGGTGAATGAAGAGCCATGGAAATGTATGATGTTCTTTGATGGGGTGGTAAACATGAAAGGAGCTAATCTTGGTGTGATTATCATTAAACCAGATGATCCATCCAAATGAGTAGAGTTCCCCATGACCAACAATGGAGCTGAGTATGAAGCCTATTTATTTGGGATGACCGCGTTGCTAAGAATGAAAGTAGATGCTATAAAGATCATCGGAGACTCTACTTTAGTAATTAAGCATGTTCTTGTCAATTGGGAACTGAAGGAAGAATCTCTTAGACTGTATCTTGAAGCCATATGGATAAAAGCAACCTTATTCAATATTTACGAGTTTTGTCACATGCCTAGAGAAGAGAATCAAATGGAAGATTCCCTTGCTACCCTTGAATTCTTGTGGGAAGGATCGCAGAAGCAACAAATCCAACCTCTTATTATGGAAACTACCAATGTTCCATACTACCTTTCTATAGCCGAGATCACTGAAGAGGAGGACTAACCTTGGTACACATATATTATGCAATATCTATCAAATGGAACTTATCCGATGGGAGCTACTAACTCAGACAAAACCATGCTTAGAAAGTTAGCAGTGCAATTCAGGCTGGTAGATGATTAGATATTCAAAAGATCTTTGGACGGCCTACTGTTACGTTGTCTTTCATATATTGAAGCATGAAAACTAGTAAGAGAAATTCACGCAGGCTCTTGTGAACTTCATATGAATGGAGTTATGTTGGCTAAAAAAGATTCAACACATGGGGTACTTTTTGTTAACCTTGTTGAGTGATTATATCCAGGAAGTGAAGCTTTGCCAAGAATGCCAAATCCATAGAGTATTAGTCACCTCTCGCCAGTGGTATTACAAACACTTACGATACCTTGGAGCCTGGGGAATCAACATCATTGGTGAAATAAGACCTTCATCTACCAACAGTCACCGCTTCATAATAGTGGTTGTTGATTATTTCGTTAAATGGGTAGAGGCTGAATCCTACACTGGGATCACTACTAGAAAAATGGCACGGTTTATTGAGAAGCATATTTTTGAAAGATTTGGTATTCCCCACCATATGGTGTCAGATAACGGGGTTCAATTTCAAGGAGAGACTGCAGATTTGTTTAAGAAATACGACATTGAGCATCATTGCTCTTGTCCATATAGACCATAGGCAAACGGAGCAGTCGAGGTAACCTAAAAATCAATAAAGAAAATATTATCAAAGATGGTAGTCACACACAGGGAATGGGCTGATTATTTACCATATTTGTTATGGGGGTATTTAACAAGTATCAGGACTCCTACAGGACAAACACCATTTTCATTAGTATATGTGATAGAAATAGTTTTGCCTGTAGAAATTGAAGAAAAATCTTTAAGGGTTTCTCTTGAGGCTAGACTATCTGAATAAGAATGGGCTTGTGCTAAGTTTGAAGGGTTAAACTTAATTGATGAAAAACATCTGATAGCTTTAGATCATCTTCATATCTATCAACAACGGATGGCATGACCGCAAAGTGCAATGGCAGACCCAACCATTAAAGCTAGGAGATTTAGTTTTGAAGTAATCTCGAAATGTACACACTGACACTAGAGGAAAATTTCGACCAAATTGGGATTGTCCATACATAATAAAGCAAGTACTTAGTAAGGGAGATGTGAAGATTATAGATTTGGATGGAAACGAGTTTGTCAATCCCGTCAATCAAGATAAGTTAAAGCGGTATTTCATTTGAAAAAATAGAGATAATAATAAGCAAAAAAAATCAAATAAAAAAAGAACTTGTCTGCTGAGAGCTAGAAAGGGCTTTTAGGAAAAAATTAAGACATAAAGAATGAGTTTAGTCCTTGGTAAAATCTGTACAAAACCATGGATGACAGTGAATTATTATTGGAAATAACATATCATTATCTTTTGTGCTTCAAGATAATTTCTTTATATTTAAGTGTTATTTTGAGGAAAATTTGAATGTGCGCACTTAATGGATATGTGAAATCTTTTTTAAGAAACACATTTTCTTAAGCACTATTCGTAGTAATACATTTGTAAAAAAATGATGATGATGACGACCCGCTATTGATAAGTGTATAATTACACTTATTGTCATATTAATTCTACACACTAAACACTATAGTTTAAGTCATTTTTATACTTCATATAAAAGATTTCACATGGTATGTAGTTGTTTTTTATGCAAATGCAGATACTAGTTAAATCTTGCGAGTAAAATGATATAAATTGGAATTCTATGAAAAAAGAGTGAAAAAGGGGCAAAAAGATGCGTGGAACTTAAAGATTTGGCTTAGGATCGAAGCTATCAAAGATCGATGAAGTTACAAGGAGAATTCTAAAGAAATATGCAATTCACAGTCACGATAACCGTTCACAGTCGTGACTTATTTTTCTTCAAAACAGAAGTCTGCCAATCAAAGATTCACGGTCACGACTTGTATATCGCGGTCGTGACTTGGATGGTTTTCTGGTTTAATCTTCTTAACTACCAACCACCAGATAAGAATGATCAACCGCCATCAACTATCATCAACTATCAACGAATAGACACCTATCAAAAATCAACCAATCATGAAAAGGTGCCTATCCATTATCAGATTGAAGCTTCTCAACCAATCACAATGAAGTGATGCAATCATTCACCAATGGACACAACTCTTCATGTGAATAGATGCAACCCTTCAACACTATAAATAGGGCTCCAAACTTTACAATTTCGTGTAGCAATTGGTGCATTAGAGTGCATGAGTGAGATATAGTGTGTGTATAGATAGAGAATTCTCTATGTTCATAAGTGTTAGCGAGAAAATGTTTAAGTGATTCGAATCCTTGTTTTGATCACTAGATTTCTCTATATTCTTGAGCGATTGTTGTATAAGTGTAATTGCAAATCACTTATCAATAAAAGTTTTCACTCTTCAATATTCGTTTATTTGATATTTGCAAAGAATAACATCCTAGTGGAGGTTCTATACGGGCCAAGACTGAATTCAAAGTAGACACAGGAATTACGGGAATTGATAACTCCCATTAAAGAGTGGATACGGTTTGATCAACTTCAGCTTTCACTTCCATACCTTACAACTTTGCTTTGCTTTCTACTTAAACTTTCTATTTCGAAGTTTATGATATGTCTATGTGTCATAATGCGTATTTCCTGTTAAGTCTTTTATATTAATCAAGTTATATGCGTTGGAGTTAATTTTAAGAGTAGTTTCAGGGTTAACAATATCGTGTATAATCACTGGATTTGTGATATAACTCTGTCTAGTGAGCCAACATTTTTGGAATGGTAACTTGCTAAATGTGGCTACGTGAGAGCAACCCATACTAAGCAAAGTATTGACGTTGTCCAGGTTTATATAATTATCTTAATTTTTGTACGCTAGGTTTAGAAAAGTTATTTCATGTGTTGCTCTGCAGCAAATACTTGAACATCTGGGTATTTTGAACTAAGTCTGCTAGATTAGTTTAGTGAATCGTAACATCTTTGTTGAACTTGCATGTTTTCTCTGCTATCCTTATTTCATAGGGAAAATCTATATATTCAGATTCTCTAATCTTTCATATTTATATTAACTCATTCTTCATTCTAACCCTCCTATCCAAAATATCAATAAATTTTATTTTCTTTCTTTAGTCTTCCTTGTTGATCTTTAGAGCTAGTCCTTCCCTATGGGATCGATATCTTTTAAAACTACATTGCAACTGTATACTTGCAGTTATCATCATTTTTCTATTTGATAAGAGGTACTGATAACACCTATACTTTACGCGAACAAGTTTTTATCACCATTAATATATAGCCAAACTCTTTGAGAAAAAGTTATTAAACTTATCAGTAGAAAAGTAGCGAACAGCTGTTCTTCGAAATAGGTAAAAATTAGGGCTAAATCGATAGACTCGCACAATATCACATACATAATTATGTTATGCATCATTTCGTTATGTATCACAATACTATAGGTACTCACATTGAATTATTGTCATTAGTGTTGCTGTTTTACTCAACAAACATTCGCGTGAGCACTTCAAGGAGAATCTAACGTCTAGGGCTTGCTTGTTGCTCATAATGCTCCCGAGTCACTTTCCTTCTCTCTTCATTTGAATCGAGGTTTTTGATACCAAACAAGCAGCTCTTATATGCTCCTTCAACATGAAGATTATAAGGGATAGAATAGTTCATGGGAACTAATGTGCACCGTGCCCACCTCTCAGGATTATCCCTGGTATAATTCCTCATGAAGGTGCGATCCAACTCAGTAATGGTCATTCTACACACAACATTTTAGCGATTGATTTTGATTGAACATATTGTCGACACAAATGACTCGAAGAATAGAAGGTGACTATTGATAAGTGTATATTTACACTTATAATCATGATATTTTTAATCATTAAAATTATGGTTTAAGTCATTTTATAATTCATATAAAAGATTTCACGTGTATGTAGTTGTTTTTTATGCAAATGCAGGTACTAGGTAAATCTTGGAAGTAAAATGATTAAAGTTGGAAATCTATGAAAAAAGAGTGAACAAGGTGCAAATAGATGCATGGAACTTAAGGAATTGGTAAAGGATCGAAGATGTCAAAGATCGGTAGAAATCACAAAGAGGAATCATGTGAAAAAGGCATCTCACTATTATGACATATATATCACGATCGCTACTTGTTAACCTTCACAACAGAAAGTTGCCAACCAAGTATTCACGGTCACGACATACATTCGTGATTGCAACTTTGATAGTTTTTGGTCAACTCATCTCTTCTTTCAACCGCTGGATAAGAACGATCAACTGCCATCAACTGTTAGACGAAAAGACACCTTTTGGAAGTCAACCAATCATGAAAAGGTGCCTTTACATTGTAGATGAGATCAAACTAATTCAACCAATCACAATGAAGCAATGCAACTCTTAACCAATGGAGACGACCCTTTGTCTGATCGGATGCAACCCTTCGTACTCTATAAATAGGGCTCCAAACTCCATAATTTTGTGTGTGGTGTGGTGTGGAATATGTTATATGGTATGTAGTGTGGTATACGTACATACATAGTTTTAGAGAGAAAATCGTGTAGATTTCGCTTCATTCTAAGTTAGTGAGAAAATGTATAAGTGATTCGAAACTTATTTCAATCACTAGATTTCTCTACATATTCGAGCGATTGTTATATTGCAAATCACTTATCAATAAAATTTTTCATTCTTCATTCTTCAATATTCGTTTATTCAATATTCACAAAGAATAGCATCCTAGCGGAGGTTCTGTACGAGTCGAGACCGAATTCAAAGCAGATGCAGGAATTACGAGAATTGACGACTCCCATTAAAAAGTGGATATAGTTTGATCAATTTTAGCTTTCACTTGCATACCTTACAACTTTGCTTTGTTTTCTACTTATAATTTCTATTTTGAAGTTTATGATATGTCTATGTGTCATATTGTGTATTTCGTGTTGAGTCATTTATATTAATCAAGTTATATGCTTTTGAGTTAACTTCAAGAGTGATTTCGGGGTTAACCAAGTTGTGTATAATCATTGGATCTGTGATTATAATGCTTTTTAATGAGCCAATATTTTTGGAATTCTGACTTGCTAAATATGTCTATGCTTTTTTTTCCAGGTTTTTCCTACAAATAGTCAGGTATTTTTCGATAAATGAGATCCCGAAATTATCAGTTAAAAAATATAGCTTTAGAACGACATTTGCTTCTAGGAATTAAAACAAACAATTTTTGGACTTTAGACTACAACTTTTTTTACCTAAACTCAAAGGACGAGGAGGATTTCTAAAGGACCGATCGGATTCTTCGACGTGGATTCGTTAAGTAAGGGTAAGCCTTTGAGTTCCTAGAACTGCAATTCCCGTGCTTTCAGTGTTTAATTACTTCTTTTGTTTCATCTGTGAACCTAGGATTTTAATTACCTTTATTTTATTTTAACTGTTGTAATTCTTTTTCATCTTTTTCTTTATTATAAGGAGATGTATGTTAGAACACCCCCACGAAGGGAATAAAACATTTTCCCGGATAACAGACCACACTTTTTACCATGCGTGCAATTTCATTAATTAAAATGAGCAACCAATGTACTAATAAAACGAACAGTTTTATTTAAACAACAAACAATATCGCGATTGATTTTTCTTTAGGCCACGCGGGCCTCACTAAATCCAAAATCGAACATACGTGCTATCCC
>CATIWQ010068227.1:0-27680 GCA_949673415.1 Euphorbia schlechtendalii | reverse complement strand
TTACCCTGATTATTTCTTTAAATGTGAATTTATCCCTATTTTTTATAATCTTATTACTAACAAATGGTCTAATGCTGAATAAGCTATGAATTTCACTCTTTTAATCAAGTCAATAATAAGCAACAAATCATTGCACATTTTGCAAGCTAAATGAGAAACAAGAGCCCTTTAAAAGGTTAGTGGCAATATGCGAATAAGGTATAGAGAAACTATGTTACATTAGGTCTGAAAAATACGAATTTTAATTGTCACGTTGAAATTGTGTGGCCAAATACATACACACACACGTATGTGTGTATAAAAGGGGAATTCGAATCCATTAGAAATGCACAACCACGTGACAACAAAAATTCTTTCATCAGAACTCTGATATGAAGCATTAGCCAACCGTGAGGTAACATACAAGAATTCCAAACAAGTTGAAAAGGAACCAAAGGATGCAGCCACCTGTCTTCTTCGTAAAAGCCAGCTGAAAAAGATTTAGCCGAAAACTCATTGTTTTACTCGATTTTCCATTAGAATAAATCGTTGCTGCCCAAGAACCCAACATAGACCTGATTGACACAAGGCGAGGCAGTGGCTGCTGGATGGAAAACCAACTGGACAGCATCCTGGATCATTGTCATCAGCTCTAAACACCTTGCTTGGTCCGTCTCACGAAGCTGTCTAAGCCAAAACCGACGCTCCAGCCAATAGGACTCAAACAGCCCGCTACAAACCTCCCTAACCGAATAGGTTTTTCATGAACTTATTGCCCATAAATCAAAGAATAGCTCCTTCAACGAACCTCTTAAAGTCCAATTACCGAAAACCCATTGCCAAGTCTAACTGAGATGTTCTTCAAAAAGAATTCCCAAAATTGTGAATTACTTGGAGAGAATTTCATGAAGACTTCATTAATTAAGTCCCACCATGAATTGAATCCATGTCTCCTAGCCCAAAAAATAGCCCAAAGCGACTCATCGTTATCCAAGCGCAATCTCCAAAGCCACTGGATTAGGAGACTACAATTTGTGAGCTTGAAGTTTCAAATAGATAAACTACCTAGGTGCTTAGGTAAATTTATCATGTCTCAACTCACTTTACAAATGCCATAACTAGCGGCCGTCGCATCTCCACAAAAAGTTACGCATATGGCTAACAAGTTTGTTTTCCACCGCTACCGGGAGTTTGAAAAGGGAAAGCATATAAATCGAAATTGACGCAAGGACCGATTTCACCAAATTTCCCTACCAGCATAAGAGAGACATTCCCTTTCCACGAAGCCAAGTGAATATGAAATTTTTCATTTAATGCATCCCAATTGCCACAATTTATTAGTTTATAGCTTAATAGAGTCCCAAGATATCGAATAAGGAATTTATTGACCTTGCATCCTAACTTTTCCGCACAAGTCTGGTTGAGTGATCCACAATTATTCTGATTAAGGAACTCTTGTGAAAATTTATCTTTAAACCACAGATCAATTCAAAAGATCATAAAATGCGAGTAAACGGTTCAATGAGTGATGCATTGCTCGGTAAAAAACATATCATGCTATCTGCGAATTGAAGTAGAGATGTGTCTAGTAAATCAACCTAAATTTTAAATCTCAGAAGCAAACCTTCCTGAATACTAGTATCAATAAGCTGCTTTAGGCCTTCTACCGCAAGAACAAAGATGAAAGGCGAAAGAGGATCCCCTTGCGTCACTCCTCTATGAATGCGAATCGGACTACCCAGGCTTCCATTAATTAAGATGGAAGTGGTGGAATTATGGTGACATCCCCTTAAGCATGTAATCCATTTATGGGAGAAGCCCATTTTGACCAAAACGATGTCAATGTATGTCCAGGAGATACTATCGATAGCTTTGTGGAAGTCCAATTTGAGAACAAAACAACCCCGATGGCTATTGTGGATCGAGTGGAGTATTTTAGAAGCAACCAAAGAACATTCGTGGATGTTTCGGTTCTTGACGAAGGCAAATTGAATTCCGAAGAACAACGAGGGTAAGACCAACTTCAATTGTGAAGAAAGTAGCTTATTGACCACCTTATATACTCCATGAATTAAAGTGATAGGTCTAAAATTTTTGATCAAACAACTTTCTGGAACGTTTGGAATGAGCATCGAGTATGAAGATTTGATTGAATCCAGAAGAAAGCCGATTTTATGAAAGGTTCCAAGTAGTTTTGCAATATCCATTTTCATGAATTCCCAAACCCTTTTATAGAAAAAGTGATTGAAGCCGTCCGGTCTAGAGGATTTATTCTCATGGCAAGAACGAATCGCGTCCTAAATCTCCTTATCCAAAAATAATTCCATCAACATTAAATTGTTGGTAGCCAATATCCGATTAAAACCACGCTATCGAAGTGAGAATGGAATAGGTTGAGGGGTTGCATATAATTTTGAATAAAATTCCATAATTGCCGAGGTAATTTCCCCCAAGTCGTAAGATAAAGAACTATTTAATTCGAGGCAAGATATTCGATTGTTCCTATACCAAGCTGATGCGATTCATTGAAAATAGTTCGTATCGATGTCCTTCAGAAGTGTCCATTTTACTCTTAATTGTTGATGGTGTATGTTTTCCAAGGTAGCTTTATTGCGGATTAAAGCTAATTTTATCGAGAAAAAAATCGACGATGGCGAGCTATTAATTAGTCGGGCGGAGGAGTTGTCCGAGAGGGAAAGGAGTTGTTGTTCAAGGCTTTGGATATCATCCTGGAGGCTGCCAAAATTCATTCAGTGCCATGGACCAGTAGACCTGCCCATGAATATCAGTCTATACGCAAAATCACGATTGCAGTGCTTGCTACAAATTCTCACCTAGCTATTTCGAATAAAATGGGAAAAGTCCTTGTGTTCCCACCAACAATTCAATTATTTAAATGGCTTTGGACCCAATCTTGAGGTGGTTTGACTTTGGAATAAAATCAGGAAATGATCCGATAAGGTAGTGTCCAACGTTTTAATTGATAAAGTTGGCCAACGATCTGAAATTACACACGATATGAGAACTCTATCAATTCGGGAAAAGGACCTCGAGTTAAGCCATGTATAGTCGTAGCCTTCCAAAGAAATATCAAGAAGCTCACAATTGTTAATGAAATAACGGAAGCTCAATAAAGAGGGAGATCTCGTTCCACTAGATCTCTTATTCGCATGGAGCACCTCGTCGAAATCGCCCGCAAACGAAAACATTATCAAGATGTGAGATGATTGGAGTTAATTCGAGCCACATCAATCTCTTATCATTCCATTCCATTGAACCATATAAAGCAACTACATAAAAGTCCATATCGCCCAAGATGAAATGAAAATGAGTAATCAACCAACAAGAAGAGGATGAGAAAAACGACCCCTGTAAGAGAGCATTATTCCATCAGATCGCCAAACCTCCCGATAAATTGTTTGAACTAATAGAATTGCAATCAAAATTATTATGCCCCCAAAATTTTTGAAATACAAACTCTGAAACTAAGTCCACCTTTATATCAATTAAAACCATAAAGTGTAAATTATACTTCCGAGAACATGTAAGCATGAATTGTTTTTCAAACTATTAGAGATACCACCATGACACTTCCAGCAAATGAAAGACAAAGACATAACATTGGATGATAAAACCTTGATGAAGAAACACTTCTATGATCCCATGCTTGTTTCGATTGCTTTCATAACCAGGGACTTCGAACTTTCCTTGAACAGCCTAAATTTTATAACTTGAAAACATTTATGTTAAAAATATATCAAATAATGTTAACAGATTATTTTAGGGAGAAAGAAAGATAATAGATGCTGAAAGAAGAAAATGAAGGAAACTAAATTATGTCAAATTTATTGGAGCTATTTGTCCCAGATTACTAGGAAATGTATAAGAGGGGTGCGAATAATACTTTTAAAATTCCCTCTTTCGTTTAAAAATTTTTTCACTAAAAAGGATTTTTAAACCAATCTCATATAAATTAATTGCAATACTATAAATGTATAAAAATAAATTACAAGTAATTTAAGATAGGTAAATATAGAGAGATTGAGACGCAACGGATTTTATCTTATTTCAGCAACCCTTTGCTTAGTCTAGTTCCCAAGTCAACTGACTTGAGATTTTCCTTTATGTGTTTTCTTTACTGGCAGAAAACAAGCCTAGTGATACTTTTCTAGGCTCAAGTATTAAACCTTACGGCTATTGTTTTTCTAAGTTCAATAATAAAACTTTTTCACCAATATTTTTACAGACTCAACAGTAAAACCTTTCTTGTTGTTTTTCCAAGCAAACAACAAAACCTGATTGTTATTTTTATGGGAAAGAAACCTTACAATTCTAACTTGAGTGTGATTTGTATGGCATGGAACACTTGAAGAAGCTTTCTCTCTTTCGTAGCATTGAAGAATTTCAGAGAAGATTGATATCTTTAAAAATTGTATTATATGATAATTGCTTTTGGTCTTCCAAGTTTCAATCTTTAAACTAAATTCCTTTTAATACTTGTTTTGTGCAGGTGAAAAACTTACCGTTGGAGCTGTTGAGAGAGACCTTCTTTGTAATACGTTGATGCAACATGACCGTTTGAAACTTTTTTCCATGGTAGCTTGACATGTCATTAGAGAGAGAAAATCTCTACCTTCTTTGTAATACTTTGAGGCAGTATGACCTTTACTAGCCATTGTATTCATTATATGTCACAAGGTATCCTTCCATGTCATCAGAGAGAGAAAATCTTTTTTTCTCTTGCCTACCACCTTTTGAAAATATGTCTATTGGAAAAATGGTAGTTTGAAGATCTCCTTAGCTCTCTTGTTACGTCAGATTGTGGTAGCAAGGGTGTTAACCCAATGCTGGCCACGTCATTATGAGAGAGAAAATTTCTTTTGGGTTCATGGCATGATGGATGAAGATTGCGTATCTTTGTGTTAATCACTTGTACTTGTAGAATTAGATTGTCTTCATTTTTCATTATGTTGTAGCTTCTTCAACATAATATATTTTAATTGTTAATTAACACAGAGTTATGTATGCATTAATTTATCAAAATATATTATTGATGCTTTTCTTTATTTCACTTTCTTATTGTAATCATCGAAACTAGACTTAGCATCTCCTCCTTTTCAGTGATTACAACCATTCTTGATATATATTGTTGAAGAGCATGAGGTGAACAAAAACAAGCCTTCTTTTCTTCAAATTTGAAAAATAATTACAGTGTAAGCTCCCCCTAAATATGTGGTCCATTGTACATAAGCTCCCCCTAAGTATGTGCTCATGTTGGTTTTGAAGCTTGAGGATTCACTTGATTAATCTATAGAATGATTGGTATGTTCTGCACATGAAAAACTTTATAGCTAACTCAGTAGTATCATAAAAATATTTCAAAGCAATAGATCTCATTTTTACTCAAATATATTAATCACATATGCAGTTTATTTTTTCAAGTTATTGAAAGTTTGCATTTTACAAAATTATAGCTGATGAAGAATTTTTGCAAACTTAGTGGAATTTAATATACTTGAGGTATATACATCATTTAAAATCTGTAAAATTCAAATCCTCAAGATATATCAAATTCTTAATTCTTCTCCCCCTTTGAAATCATAAAAAAGAATAATTAAATCAAGTAAGGGGTAGCTTAAAAATACTAGTAATATAAAAATGAGCATGTTGCAAAATCAATTGAAATTGAAATAGGAGAGAAGAAACATAGCTGGTTAAGAGTGCTCTGCAATATACTCTGTAGAACGGAAAATATTTCGTTGTTGTTGTATCATAAAGCTTGAGTATGAAGCATTTGCAGTTTGGTAGCAAGTTGGGAACTGAAGTGCACAAAAATACTTTGCCGTTGTGGCCTGAGTTGGGAATATTTTTTCATTGTACGGTGTATGTCTAGATGTAATATTATTCAAATTATAAAAATGAGCCAAGTTGAATGCTTGTTAGAAGCATTCTCAAGGGAATGATTCTCATAAATTCCATGTGCCACATTTATAGATTTCTCATAAATTTTTTGTCTTTTGCAATTTCACCTTTTAATGAACTTAACAACTATCACCTCTCCCTTTCTTTTCAACACTCCATGAAATGTGGATTACTTTGAAAGTAGACAAAGTTCTACTAGCTTCCATACATCACACCCATAATTTCAATATCTCATTTCACTCCCATACTTTCAAAAACCAAGACTCTTATGTTAAACACATCTTCTTTCACCTATCATGAAAGTTCTCACATTTTTTGAAATGGTAAATTTTGCCTCTTTTGTGCATTATTTACAAAAACTATTATAGTCTATCCACCAAGATTAGTTTTCTTTGGTATTCTCTACCACACCCAATATTCATTCTTAAAAGATTAACTAAAATAATCTTTTATCCACCAAGGCCTTAAAAAATAATACCCCAGAACTAGTCCCTTTTACTAAGTAGATTCACTTATGTGTGTAAGTGAAACTATGTTCCCATATGTGATGACTCATGTATGGATGACATGTATGGTAGGTATATCTTAAAAATTTTGGTGGTAAGGAGACAAAACCACTATCATATATGTGTGGTTTAGGAGATATAAGGTTGGGTGAGTAAGGCAGGGAAAGGATTCAAAAGAGATTTAGTTACATAGGGTGAGAGAAAGTTGGGTAAGTAAGTGGGTAAGTAGGGCGAGGGAGAATATTGGGTAAGTATGTGCAGGTAATCATTACGGTTTGTGTGAGAAATGAGGTCAGGTGACATATTCCTTAATACTGCATGAAGAGGGTCATGTGGACTTCAAGCTAAAGAGGTATAGAGGAGGTATATAGGCTTTGTCATAGAGGAAGATACAAAATGTGTAAACTCCAACCAAGAGCCACGTGTACATCACTTGATGAAGTGAGTTTTTGAAAAAATGATGGGGTATATGGATGGCTTTTAAGAAGTAGAGGTGTTACGTGAATGATAAAAAAAGGTGGTGAATTGGGTATTACTTTTGAAAAAGACAAACACAAAGGGTAAGGAAAAAGTGGTAAGTAGATGGGTACTAAAACCAAAGGTACACGAGGACCAAGACTAGGATTAGGTGTTTAAAGTTACATCAATTACCTCTTGGAAGATGGAGGTGAAGTGGATACACGTGTCCTTAGGTATTACCATGGAGGTGTATCACATGATTGCTTTTTGAGTGAGACCATGATTGATAACAATGGTAAGGTGTAGGTCTCCTCCAAAAATAATCAAACCCTTTATTTTCACTAAATAAGACCTTAATTCATCCATTCCTTTATGGTTCAGGTCTTGCTCTTTAATGAAAGTCTCAAACACCAAGACCAGAATTACTTTCAAGAATTCATCATACTCTAAAATGTATTCTAAAATATATTTTATAAATAACACATGAAGAGACATGTGTCAAGATGAGGTGGTGGTTTTTAAAAAAAAAGTCATTTAAGGAGGGATTCACATGATATGGTAGCTAAAAGCATAAAAGGGTAGAAGAGATAAAGTGAGGTAAGGATAGGTGCATGTATGTTCAGCCTACTAACAACCTTTATCTTATTATGTAAGGAGTGTTAAATGGTGTGTAATAAGGTGTTGTAGGTGGCAGAGATAGTATAGAGGTTATATTAAACCAAGGTTGTGGTCTTTGTGAGTTAGACCTTTTCTTCCTTTTATACTTCTTGTTCTTATCTTTCAACCGAGAACTTGACTTTCTTATATTCTCTTCTACCAATATCTCATCCACTTGAGATCTTAACAGAGTTATGTGATAGTAACTAGGTGAGACATGAACAATGCCTCGTGGTGACTTGCAAGACCATTGTATGTGACCTTATTATGTACCTTTTTTTCTTTCTCTTCCCTTTATGCATTAAGCAATAATTCTTTGTGAATATGACCTTGCATGTATAATTTGTCTTTGTGAATAAGTCTTTGTCTCTCCATTACCAAGATCACTATTTTTCCTTTCATACTTCTTGTTCTTGTCCTTGTATACTCCGTGAAAGAATAAACCCATTTCTGATTTCAAGATAAAATCCAACCATGGTTTCATCTTCTTTGCTTCTTTCTGCTTTTGAATTCCCACAACTTAGAGCTAGAGAGACTTGCATGTTGTAGTTATGAATAAGTTTAAATACTAGGGACTGATACTTTGTACTTCTAACTGATTTTTGTTTCATGGTTAATTTGTTTAATCAATTTCCCTCTCTTTTAGCAGGAAATATGGTTTTACTTGATAGATGACAAATTGAAGGTAAGTAGTCCCAAAGATACCTCTAAGTTTTCTTAATTTGATAAGATTTTCTTGTGATTGATGAGGTTTTAGGTGTAACTAAGAAGGAATTCAGATGGTGACTACCTAAAACGATATGAATCTTTTAGGAATAGAGAGAAGGGAACTTTTATGCTTTGAAAAATACTTAGAGAAATTTCAAAATTTTGAATGGCTTATTCTGCCTAGAAGAGGCTTTTAGAACACTTGAGATGAATTTGGGAGATTGTTAATTGATTGATTAAAATTTTAGATTCACAATCCAGTCCAATAGCAAAGACTTACTCGCCTTTATGTAACTAAGACTTGCTAACAAATTATTCTCTTGATTAATTATTTTCTTAGAAATAAGATTATCCTTCCGAAATTTTATTCTAAACTTTTTTGTCTTAAATCCATTGATAAGTCGCTTTTAATATTCCACGATGTTCTTTAGACATTCTTGCAAAAATAAACCAAACAAATTTTGGTACCCTTAACCGAAATTTGGTCCTTTTAGGTTAGTGGCATTTGATTCCTTTTTAGGAACCCACATAATTTTACCTGTATAAAGCTCTTTTCTAAGATAACATTCTCTTATTCCATGTCTAAAACGATTACAATAATAACATGTTATTTTCTTTTTATATGAGTTATAAGCATAATTTTCCTTTTGATAAGAAGAGTGATGTGCTCGATTGGAATTATGTGAACCGTATTTGGTTTTGGGAGGATATGAGAGATACTTATTTTTAGAGAAATAAGTATGAAACTTTTTGTTGAAAAAATTCTTATTATAGCGAGAGCTGCCATAAGACTTTGGTTGATGATTTTGACATGTTTCATGATTTGATCTTTGACAAGAAGGATGATGTATCATAGTTTTAGGAGGATAAAATTTATGACACGACTTGGCTTTGGGAAACCACATCTTTAGTAAGCTTATTCTCATTTTCTTTTGAGCAAAAATTTTCTCTTTATCTTTTTTTTATGAGAGGAAGAACTAGTATCAAAGCCAATACCAGTCTTGTCACTCGATTCCCTTTGGTCTCCAATCAATTTATTCAACATTTTCTCACCATTTGTAAACTTGGCAGGAGTTGAATTTAACAAATCACTTTTCTTCTCCAAGGCTGAAACTTTACTTATTAACTCAAAATATGTATTTTTCAAGAAAGCTTAAATTTCTTTAAAAATTCATGTTTTTATTCTACCTTTTGAATTTCAAGACAACTAATTCTTTCTCTTAAGACAAGTTTCTCCTTTTCATTTTCTAATTTAAGAAGACTTATCTTACTTTCTAATTCAGGCTTTTCTTTTTCTAATAAAACAATATGATGATTATGTTAATTTTGATCTTGAATAAGTTTTTCATGATCATTATATAATTTAGGTTAAACTTTAAAAAAGTATCTTGTGATTTGAACCGTTTTCAAAAGGGGGCTTGTGGCATTTCGGGTCTCAAAAAGGGCCTGAGGTTTCACACCATTAGCAAATCAGGGATTTTTTGCTAACACCGTCAAAATTGATGACGTGGTAGAAGGTTAAAATGAAAAAATCAAAATTTGTCTCTTCTCCTTCTTCTATGTCTTTGCTCTGTAAAAAAAACCCTAAAATCCAACTTAAGATCAATTCAATTTTCAAAGTTCAACCAAATCTTACGGAAAATTCATCAACAGAAATCAACTAATGATTTCCTGTCGTAATTTCTGACTTCACCATTGAGAAATTTTGCATTCGAGTGAGAAGTCTGACTCTACCGATAAACATGATATCAATTTACTAGAAAGTCTTCGATCTCAACCAGTTTTGGTGGCGAGGCTAATGGGACTGGATGAGGTTCTGATGAATGCCGGAGTGAAATTATCGGTCGCACAGAAACTGTGGAGGCTGATGAGAGCATTGGAGAAGTGCAATGAGGATTTACAGGCGTTGAAAATTTTATGAAGATTTTCAGCAAAACGCAACTTAAAGAAAATGAGTAAAAGAAAGAAGAAAATATAGGTAATAAATGTTTCATGTTAGACAAAGGAAACAAAGGAAGTAAAAAATTAGTTTGGTGGTGGATAAATCTTGGCAATCCTCGGTAATTTATCTGAATTAATAGGCCTCTTTGCTACTTTTGAAACTTTCAAATCTCTTACAAATCTTGGTAATTAATTTGCAAGGCTGCTATCAGAACTTTGAGGGATTCCAACTATGAGAACCTATACATTGCTATTGAAAAGCATTTTATTTCACACAAAATGTCAACGAAACCAACAAGACCAGTAACAAGAATACGATAACATGATTCATTCATTTTTTCCAATTATTGGTCAGATTAGAAATCAAATCTCTTTTTTTAATTAACAAAGATGAGATGTTCAATAAAGAAGAAAAGAAAATAAAAAAGATAAAGATGCATGTAGAAGAAGAGGAAAGGAGAAAAGTTTAAGTTTCCCTTTTTACCCATTGTCACGTCATCAATTTTGATAGTGTTAGCAAAAAATCCCTTATTTTCTAACGGTGTGAAACCTCAGGCCCCCTTTTGAGATCTGAAATACCACAAACCCATTTTTGAAAATGGTCCAAACCACAAGGTATTTTTTTGAAGTTTACCCTATAATTTAAGATAAGTTTGAATAAGATCTTTATTATGAGACAAAGTATTTAAAATGATCTCATCTTTAATGTCTCCTTCTTGTTGATGTGATGAGCTCACTTCTACATTTTCTTCTAATTCTTCATCATCAGAGCTATGACCATCACTGTCATCACAAGTAACCAACATTGCTTCCTTGTTTTTCCTTCCATAGGTACACTCAAGTTTTTTCCCATTTTTCCTTTCCAACAAGACAATAAAAAAATACATAAAATCTTTTTCACATAAAGTACAATATAACAAATGTTGTGATTTAGCATTTAAGGAAAGTTTGTTCCAATGATCATCATCATATTCATCTTCTTCTTTTTGAACAATTTTATCATTTACAAATTTTGTGATGGGAATTTCCCCTTCTTTGATAATCTTCCAAACTCGATTATTAACAAATTTAAAATACTCTTTCATTTTTATTTTCCAAAGATCGAAGTATTCAGGTTTTAAAAGTGGAGGCTTTAAATCATGAACATTTTCGTAAGGATCAACCAAAAATTGATTTTTCAAATGGTTAGCCATTTTAGGTACACTCTAAGGATTTTACTTCTTCTATTTAAAGTCAAGCTTTAATACCAATTGTTGGTCTTCGATGACTAGGAAATTTATTAGAGAGGGGTGAATAGTAATTTTAAAATTCCCACTTTCGTTTAACAACTTTTTTTCACTAAAATGATTTTTAAATCAATCTCAAGGTATAATAATTGCAACACTATAAATGCATAAAGATAAATTACTACTAATTTAAAATAGGAAATAGAAAGAGATTGAGACGTAGAGGATTTTATCCTACTTTAGCAATATTTGGCTTAGTACAGTCCCCAATTCAACTGACTTGAGATTTTCCTTTATGTGTCTTCTTTATGGGCAGAAAACATGCTTAGTGATACTTTTTCTAGGCTCAAGTATCAAACTTATAGCTATTTTTTCTGAGCTCATCAACAAAACCCTTTCACCATTGATTTTATGGGCTCAACAATGAAACATTTGTTGTTGATTTTGTGGGCTTAACAACAAAACCTTACAATTCTGACTTGATTGTAAATTGTGTTGAAGGGAACACTTGTAGAAGCTTTCTCTCTTTAGTAGCATTGAAGTAATGCGGGGAAGACTAATCTCTTTGAAACTTGTATTGTATGATAATTTCTTTTGTTCTTCCAAGTTTCAATCTTTAAACTGAATGCCTTTTATACTTGTTGTTTGTGCAAGTGAAAAACTAGCCATTACAGCTATTGAGAGAGACCTTCTTTGTAGTACTTTGATACAACATGACCGTTGAAGAATTTGTTCCATGGTAGCTTGCCATGTCATTAGAGAGAGAAAATCTCTACCTTCTTTGTAGTACTTTGAGACATCATGATTGTTACTAGCCGTTGTATTGATTATTTTTCCAATGTGTCCTTGCCATGTCATCGAAGAAGGAAAATATCTTTTACTCTAGCTTACCACCCTTTGAAAATGTGTCTGTTTGAAAAGTGATATTTTGAAGATCTCCTTAGCTCTCTTGTCATGTCAACTTGTGGTAGTGTTAAACCAATGCTGGCCACGTCATCATGAGAGAGAGAATTCCTTTTGGGTGCATGGCTTGATGGATGAAGGTTCATGCATATCTTTGGGTTCATCACTTGTACTTGTGGCATTAGTTTATCTTCATTCTTCATTATGCTGTAGCTTTTTCAACATAATATATTTTTGTTCTTAATAAACAAAAAGTTAAGTATCTATTAATTTATCAAAATATATTATTGGTGGTTTTATTTGTTTTGCGTTCTTGTTGTAATAATCGAAACTAGACTCAACATGAGCCAATGATGGTATAAAAACATTGATAAAGTAATGAATTTACCAATGATCGATGTGGGGTATGATAAATATATATCATTCAAAATATCTTTGATATTTAATAAATATATCATTCAATAAATATATCAATTCAATAAATAGATCATTCAAAATGTTTCTCACGTATTTTATGTTGAACGAAATATTATCATATAACTAGATTTTGCAACTCTCATCTTGATACTCACCTTGTTTTTAATTTATTAAATTTTTGGTTGAGTTGGGTCTCTAGTTAGCGTGCGTGCCAACCTATTTGGGTTTGCTCGTTCTCTTTTGCTCCTTCTTTAGTCTTTTTATTAAAATAATAATAAATATATTATGTTTGATATGTTAAATGGTTTCTAAATATACCATTTTTATTAGTTTTTATTGTCACATTCAAACGTATACAAGAATTTAAGAAGAATTGAAACAATATACTAAAAATAGATAAAAGAAAAAAATAGTGAAAAGTCATATAAAAGGCAAAACTTTTTGTTTTACTAAAAAGTGGAAAATTATTTGTTCATAAGGATTTGAATATATATTTAAAGTAGATAAAAAGAGGATACAAATTAAGAAGAAAAAACAAATTAAAAAATATGAGAAAAAATAATAGAGATGGGAAAAAGTGTTAAGAGCATGGATTTAACAATGGACCTAGGTAAAGGATCTATATCATTTATTATATATAACAAACATAAAACTATTCCATATAAATAAAATATTCTGGTGGATGGCTGAGCACATGCCCCACCACCCACACCCCTCCCTTTGTCCCCGGTTCCGGTTCGATAAGGTTTTTAAAAAATTATGATCAAAACATTGTCTCATTATTTTTCATTTAAGTTTTTACCCTCATGTAAATTCATAACATATATTAAAGTTTCCCTATACAAACAATGTGGTTTCATAAACGAAATTTGATTGTTAATGAATGAGAAAAATTGTATGATAATATACAAAGAATATGGGAGGCTTTATACAAGCCCAACCAATTAGTTTGTGTTAAGGCTCAATATACTCCATTTATATCTCACTCATTTTACTTGTATTTTTCCACATCTCAAACGGATTCTACATGGACCATCATAATTTGTTTTAAATATATATGTGAATTATATATAGATCCCATGAAAATTATTAATTGTACATCATTATATGATTTTAGAAAATTATCAAATAAATCATTAGTTTGACATTGCCTTCACCATTTCACCCACACTTGCAAATAACTCTCTATCTTTCTAGAAAGCTAAAAGTAAATTCTCTCTTCCATCTCTAAATATTTCTTCTCCCATGGAAACTACTCCCCAAACCACCGCAAAGGCCACTCCAAGGAATGGCTCTCGCTAGAAAATGACTGGGAATCACTCTCACGGTAGACAGCATACTTCGGTCACCACCACTACTCTCAATGGGTTCAAGACTCCCATTGATGCCAAACCTCTCAACACTATTTACCTGATCCCATCCACAATGATGAGGATGTTGTTGAGTCCAAGGGGGAGGACTTAAAGTTTGAAGACTCTCAGCTTGTGGATTCTTAAGACCAAGCCATCATTCTTAGCCTTAAAAAAGATGAAGAGCGCACTCTAGCTGCTATGATAGTCCCTCCCAATTGAAAACCCTACATAAGGAGCACAAAGGCTGCCAAGAGTAAGAAGGCAAAGGTCCATGAGGACAAATATCCAATATCTGTCAAGGTGAAGGTCCTCAACACCCTTGGTAAACTTGGTCCCCATGAAATCATCAACTGCTACAAGGGAGTGGCTCTCAAGCCATACAAGTCTGCTTTCATCAAGACCAAGGAGAGTCTCAATATAAAAAAAATGTACTCATTACCTTTACAACAATCTGTAGGCTTCCTCTCTTCTTCATCCCATTTCCAACCTATTAAGAGCTAGTGTGGGAGTTTTATTTCACCTTCATATCCTTCAAAAAAGACTATAGCAGCTATGACCACCCCAACATCCTCAAGTTACGTCTCCACTGAAAATCATTGAGTTGGAGTCTCTATGACTTCAACAAGGCGTTAGGAATCAAGAAGTATTTCGAGGAGATGTACGATTCTCCTCCTCCTTCTTTTGAAGCTACTAAGACTTATTTCAATCTATATAAGAATGATCCCATGGAACTACTTAGAAATTTGGGATTCGAAGGCCTATTACATTCATGAGGCGCATCTCAGGTATTACTACATGATTCTTGCTTTTAATTTTTTAGTTCACCATAAAAGCCTCGGGACCATCAACAAGATGGAGCTTAACATTTTGTGCAGCATGGTTACTGATAGGTTACATCACCTTGGTACATGATTGGCTATAAAAATCCAATTCTCTCTCAATCGTGAAAGAAATCCTCCTATCTTTATCGTCTTGATCTCGGTGATTGCATATGAAATGGATTACTTTGATCCCTTTGGCTATACTCCATTCCCGAGACTACATTGTTGAACATGGAAAATTTTGAGACCATTCTCATGGTTGAGACCTACAACGGGACTAAACAAATTCTTCCTCTTAGCCCTTCAAAGACCAAAACTCCAACTCCTAGTTATAGATCTAAAACCTGACCAAGAGTAGCATGCAATAGTAGTTGAAAAAGAACTCCCATCGCCTAAATTGAGCTCCTAGAGAAGTTCAATGCTCTTGAGAAGCAGGATTTGTTCAAATACTCCCTACAGCTCGGTGCAAAAAATTATGATCTAAGGACTCGTTGTGACACCTCGGAATTTAATGTGTAAACTTTTTATGAATATCTCCAACTAAAACCTTTCAAGAACCAGGCTCATCAATGAGACCATTTTTAGGTCTCTTTCAAGTTCCTCCTCTCCACTAAGATAGTAAAAATCCTTTTTACCCTTTTTTATTTTCTTTTTCTTTTTTTAGATATTTGCATTGAAGGCAATGCAAAAATTTAAGTGTGGGGAGGAAAACACATATCATTTTACTTTCCTTTATTTTCTTTTCTTGATCATTTTAGCTTTAAATTATGTGTTCTCTCTTTATTTTCCACAATGATCTACTTTGTACTCTAACCTATTACAAGGAAATGAGAAAATTTAAGAAGAGAGATACATTTGTAATGACTAATTAAACAAGTAACTAGGATTGATTAAACTAACCATACTTGACATTGAGTGTTGTTTTAAGCAAAGTTTTGCTCCAGTGATTGAAATCCAAAAGTCGCCTTGTAAGATTTAAGTCTCAATGAATGCCTTAGAATTTAATGTTTATCTTTGCATTTATACTTGATTTATTTTTAGCAAGGTCTCTTTGTATCTTTGGACTTTCATTGAGACCTTAAACCATTCTTTCAATAAACTTGGTGGTTTATTTACTTGCTTGATTTTCTAGTTTTGTTGAGTCTTAAAAGAAATAGCATTATTCAGTTAGCAGTCGGGTAATTACTCTTTCATAAGTACATTTTTAGAAGAAAGAGTTTAACTTGACTCACAACTAGGTGAAGTCTCTTTCCTAGGGCTGAAGGAGAAAGAGTATTATTTTGCTTGCAACCAAGGAATGATTGTTTAATAGGTTTTCATTATCCCCAAAGAAAAGGAAAAAAATTTCAAAAAAATGCAAAAGCTAAAAAAGAAAATATGAAAAAATGGAAAAATTCAGAAAAAGGAAAAAACTAAAGTCCTATTTTTATAGCCTTTTTGTTTTAATTTATTTTTGGCTATGTGTCTAGGGACACCACCAGGTAAAAGGACCAACTTAGACGGTAATTATGAATTTTTCCTTTGAATACTTGATCTCTTTAATAAATTCAACCAAATTATCTTTGGGATTTAAAGTAAAGTCTTTATACTTTCTTAAAGGATAACTCTTTCATTAGACTCTTGGTGCTTAATAAGGAACTTTGCCATGGTCTTGGTGAAAGATTCCAGTCTCTTCATGAAAATGTTTAGGGACTTTGTGTAGTTCTATTCTCTTTTCTTCCTGATCTTTGTACTCATACTTGAGGGCAAGCATGGAATAACTGTGAGGGGATTTGATAGGTTGTAAATTCAATATGTTTTTATGCTTTATTCTATGTATTCATAAACATTTTTGAATCTTTATGGGCTTTGTTACTATTATTTTGTGTCATTCTAGGATTTTAAGGTGATTTGAAGAAAAGCTGATAAAACTGGCCAAAATCAATACTTCACTGCGATCTCTGTGTGCACTAAAAGAAGTAGCAACTTCCAAAAATTTTCATAATGCAAAAAATATATCTACTTGGGAAATAAGTAGAGATGTCCTAATCAAGAGAAGTTTTATTTTCCTTAATAAACTCTACTAAGGGAAATGATAAACTAAGCATTATTTTCTCTCCAATTAAAGGCTAAAGGGTAAGCCTAAAGAGGAACTGCACTTCCTATTCGAATAAAAAATGGAAGCAACTTGAAGCATTCAGTTGTTTTTCAATAGGCCGAATTCCATTGGAAGAATGAGTCTTAATTTAGAGTCTTAAGTTCTTTATATTTTTAGTCTAGCTTTAGTTTCGTTCTTTCTTTTATTGTTTTCAATTCTCTATTTTAGATTTTTTTTACTACTTTCTAATTTACTTCAAGTCTTTTTCTAGATTTCAATTATTAACTTTTGCAATTTACTTACTTGCCTTTTTAGTCACGTGCTTTATTTCAAGCCTCTTTATTTTTATTATTTGTATTTATTTACCATCATGTCTAGCTAAATCCACAGTGATTTGACAAAATAAGGTTCAAGGCCATGTTTGATTAGTATGAGGACTTAACCTGAACAATGTGACTTATTTGTTTGTCTCAATACTTATATCATTGAATCCTTAGTCTCTTTTTCCGATCAACCATAAGGTATGTAGGTATGTTTTTGTGATTTATTATTATCTTTAACTTTTGCATCTGTAATTCTTCTTAAGGAAGAGTAATGGACAATAATCTCCTTGTCATCACCAAGACTGGAGAACAACAATTTAGCACTTGCTGGGAATCTCACTACCTCTCAATTAGTGTTTAGGCTTTTCCAATATTTATTGCTATTTTTGGCGAGCTCTTTGACGCGAAATCGAGAGTCCTGGTAAGTAAGAAGGTGATTGAGGTGCAAAGCACAATTCCCATATAAAGTAAGGAAGTACAATGCGGAGCTATAGTATACCTAAACCTAAGTCACTATGCAATTTATATATGGTCCTGTGATCACTATGATACATAGTTTTCCCTAAATTGGCTAAGTCAGATTTTTTATTATCTTACATGCTTTTATTTAGTTTTCAACTCTCAAATCACATAATGACTACGATCTGGTCACTCTGTCTTGTCCTTTTTAATCAAGATTTATTTGCTTAAAAACCATTCTATGTGGATACAACTCCTGTTTATCACTAATAATAATTGTTTTGCACATAGAGATTATTTTTGGTGGTCTCGAAACCTATCATTTAGCTGAACCCATGGTTGATTTTTCGACAATAGAAGTTTCCTTTTAGAGGAAGACTGGATTTAATCTAATCTAATCACAATGAATGAGAAACCTTTATCGTTCCTATGGTTTTTGAAGGCTTATTCTTTGTTCATACAACTAATATTATCTTCATAAAGGATCAAGCTATAGGCTTACATTTTGAAGAAAGGAAAGTGAATGTTAGGGAGGTTTATGGGAGTGTGCATGTTAAGTGTAAGTCCTGTTTATACGACACCATCAGAAGGGAGCCGACTGACCTCAATTGGGTTTGGTTGGGGGATTTTAATGTAGTGTTGGGTGCTCACGAGAAAATAGAAAGACATCCTTCAAACTCTCTTTCTTGTGGGATTTTAGAAAGTGTACTGATGATTCTAAGTTGACTAAGGTTACTTCCATCGATCTAGTCTACACATGGTTTAATGCTAGGAAAGGCTCGGCTAGGGTGGATTCACGTCTTGATAGTTCTATGGTTAATGCAAATTTTGAAACTTGTTGTAGCACATTCAATTATTCAGATTTGGAAAAACATTTCTTTAATCATCATCCGCTACCTTTTATTTATGGTTTTAAGAATGGAAATATTTCGAGGTTTCGTTTTTCAGCATTGTGGATTGAACATCCCATGTATGCTTCGTCAATTGATAGCTAATCCTTGATAATGGACTCCAGATAATAACTAGTCATATTGTTTCACCTAGACAATATGGTTTTATCAAGGGTCAGAATACCCTTTCGACAAGATTGACCAATGCAATTGTGACATTTCATCGAATAAGTCGGAAGAGTGTGAAGTGCACACTTATTTGGGTTCTATTACGATTTGGGGGTCCGGGGCAACTCCTCGGGCTGGGGTCAGGTCAGCTCAATAATTTTTTATTCCTAAACCCACGCATCCTTTGGAAAATTCATCAGAAAAATGAATTTTGGACCAAAACAATATGTCTATTGGACTCAACTGAAACTTGAAAAAATATGTCTTTTAAACATGGGTGCCACCCAAAACACTATGTCTATTGACATTTTAGTTATTTATTTCACCAAAACAAAACTGGAAAACATATAGGAAAACTCGTTTATTTTTCACAGCAAATAAAATTCTCGTTCTTGACATAATTTCTAATTTTATCCGATTGAAAGTTTGGTGAATCGACCAAATAAATTTCAATCTGATAGAGCATATTGCGACTTTAGAAACATCCAAGAAATCCCCAAATTCTAACAAATATTGAAATTTATTTTTTCCGAAGATGTCGAATGGTGAAACTATTAAGGGGATGTCAAGTAAGTTAGCGAAATTGAACAAGTTTGAGGGTCAGGATTTTAAAAGATGGCAAAAGAAAGCATTTTCTATTGACAACATTGAAAGCGGTTTATATCCTGAGTACTCCCATGTAAGATTTTGTAGAAAAAAAAGTGGAGTAGACAAGGAAGCACTGCAAATGGGAGAATGATGATATACATCTGTCGTGGGCACATTCTAAATTATATGTCTGATTCCCTCTTCGATATATATCGAAACTTTGAATCTACAAAAACTATGTGACTCTCTGGAATCAAAGTATATGGCATAAGATGCTTCTAGTAATTTCATCAATTATAAAATGGTTGATACAATGCCTATCATGGAACAATATAATGAATTGTTAAGGATTTTGGGATAATTTGTTCAACATGACATGAAGATGGATGAATCCATTTCTATTTCTAGTATCATTGACAAACTACCACCATCTTGGAGAGATTTCAAGCATACATTGAAATATAATAAAGAAGAGTTGACTCTGGTTCAATAAGGGCTCAAGAGATTGAGAATAATCCTAAGAGCAGGAACCAAGTTGGTACTATTTTTTGTAAATATGGTTGAACAAGGTGGATTTTCTAAGAATCTCAATAGTGACAAATGTAGTAAATGTAAGTTTAAAGGAAACAACAATAAGTTCTCCAACAAGAAGCCTAAAGTTGGGTGTGTAAAGTGTGGTATACCTGGTAATTTCAAGAAGGATTGTCGAGTTGGTAAAGGGAAGAACAATTGTGGCTCGAGTGGATCTAAGGATCTAAAAAATCAACAATGTCAGATTTTGATGCTAAATTGTAATTCTAATCAGAATTATGTGTCTTTAATATTTGAGGCATTTTATGTTCAGGATGATGATGCTGCTTGGTGACTTGATTCGGGAGCAACAAATCATGTTTATTAAGATCTTTGTTGGTTCATAGATTTTAAACCAATCGAAGATGAATCTATACTAAAGATGGGAAATATTACGATTGAACCAATCAAAGGACTTGCAAAAGTGGATATTATCTTTACTTTTGGAAAATGTATCTATTTAAGTAATGTATTGTATGTTCCAGGGATTCGAAAGAATCTGTTGTCTGGTGTTGTATTAAATACTTGTGGTTATAAACAAGTGTATGAAAGTGGCAAGTATATCTTGTCGAAACATGGTACTTTTGTAGGATTTGGATACTTACGTAATGGTATGTTTATGTTGAATATTAAAGTTTCTTTTAGTGATCAATCTCCTTTCTTCTAGTGATAGTAAAATTTTGAAAAGATTAGAATTTTGGCATTCTAGACTAGAACATGTACATTGTAAAAGATTAAAAGATATGTCTAAACTGAGCCTAATACATGCCATTGATTTAAACCGTAAGATATGTAAACTTGTATGATGATAAAGATAACAAGAAAATCTTTTAAAAATGTTAACCAAGTGATTGATGTATCAAATTTAATACTTAGTGACTTGTAGGCGATTTTCACTCTACACCTTCGATAGGAAATAAAAAGTACGTTATTAGTTTTATTGATGATGCATCTAGATATTGATATGTTTATCTATTACATGCAAAGAATGAAGCTCTTGATAAGTTTAAAATCTATAAACAAGAGGTAGAGCTACATAAAAGTAATTTCATTATGAGTTTAAGTACTGATAGGGGAGGTGAGTATTATGATCTAGTATAGTATAATACATTGAACCACAGCTCCCTATACACCACAAAAAAATGGTGTGGCTGAAAGGAAGAATAGAACCTTGAAAGAAATGGTTAATCTTTATTTTCCTTTTTAGGTTTGAGTGAAGGATTCTAGGGTGACGCTATGCTAACAACCTGTTATTTATTAAATAGAATTCCTAAGCAAAGGGATAAAAATTACTCAATATGAATGATGGTTTAAAAAGCCACCAAATTTGAGTATTTTCAGAGTTTGGGGTTGTAGAGCACTGTTAAGAATCACTGAATCGAAAAGATGAAACTTGGGTGAAAGAGGTATAGATAGTATCTTCATTGGGAATGTAGAGCATTCCCATGCATATAGGTTCAATGTAATAGAATCTAATAACTATGTATCTATGAACTCGGTTATAGAGTCAAGAGATGCTGATTTTGATGAAGATAGATTTACATCTATATCTAGACCAAGAGACATAATTTTGAATTCATGTACTGAGAACTCAGTTTATTTGATGATTTATCTAGTTGAAATGTTTCCTTGCCTGAACTAGCTAGGAAAAGTAATAGAGCTAGAAAAGCTAAATCATTTGGAGATGACTTTCATTTTTATTTAGTTGAAAGATCAAGGGATAAGGTTGAGTATCACTATCAATATTGTTTTATTATTAAAGAGAGTCCATAAACATTTAATGAAGATAGGGCTTCAAGAGATGTTGCAATTTGGAAAGAAGAAATCGAGGATGAGACGGACTTTATCATGCACAATTATACGTGAGAATTGGCTGATTTACCACTCGGTTGTAAACCACTAGGGAACAAGTGGATCTTTAATAGAAAAATGAAAGTGGATGGTACCATAAATAATTATAAAGCTAGATTAGTTATCGAACAAGGCTTTAGGAAAAAAGAAGGATTTGTCTTATTTGATACTTATACTCTTATTATGAGGACTTCTACTATTAGGTTGTTGATAGCCCTAGTAGCTATACAAAACCTTGTAATTCATCAAATGGATGTAAAATCTGCATTCCCAAATGGTGAATTAGATGAGGAAATTAATATGAAGCAACAAGAAGGCTTTGTTATGTCAGGTTATGAAAACAATGTATGCAAGTTGAAGAAATTTGATGAAGTGGTTTTGTCTAAGGGTTTTCATATCAACCAAGTAGACAAATGTGTATATAGGAAGTTCGATACTTCTGGTAAAGGAGTTAAGATTTGCTTATACGTGGATGACATGTTGAATTTAGGAACTAACCAAAATCAAGTTGATAAAACAAAAAAATTCCTATCATCTAGTTCTGAAATGAAGGATTTGTGGGAGGCTAAGGTGAATCTTGGTACAAGAATTAAGTGAAAGAACAATTTTATTTCAATTTCTCAATCTCATTATATATAGAAGATTTTGAATAAATTCATCTTTAAGCATTGTTCTCTAGTTAGCACTCCTATAGATCCTTGTCTTAAGCTTGTACCTAATAAAGGTGTTACAGTATCTAACTTAAATACTCGAGTGCCATTGACAGTCTTATATATGTATGCTATAATTAGCACTAGGCTTTGATATAGCCTTTCCAGATGGAAACTTAGTAGGTATACTAGTAATCCTAGTTCACATCATTGGCAAGCTTTAAGCCAAGTATTCAAGTACTTAAAAGGAACAAAGGATTATGGTTTGACTTATACAAGATGTGAGCAGGGGATTTTGTACTAGCTCACGCATTTGATGATGGCTTTTGGGTATTTACTCCTTGAATCTTACAATTTTCGATTGTCTGATGATCTTCAAATGGGCGCTCTCCTCGTAAACCTAACCTTATGTAGACTTTAATTAGATGTTTTAGAGCTCTAAATAAATATTTAGAGTCACCAAATTATATTTTTGACCCTAAATAAATATGTAGAACCATAAATAAATATTTGAAGGTTTTAAGTAAAGATTTAAGGACTTACATAAATATTTTAAGAACTTAAATAAAAATTTTAGGATCCGAAATAAAATAAAAAATGGGAAAAAATTAATTATAAAAATATATTCGGTGGACGGGCGGACTAGCAGTCCACCAACGAACATGCCGTCGCCAGATTGAAAATTTGTTGGCAGACCTGTTTTATTGATTTCCTCCCCTATAAATAAGGGGGGGGGGGGAACTCAAGCTGAAAAGGAGGAGGAATTTGGATGAAAATTTTCATGAAAAATATATGTTTCATGACAAAACAACTGGAATTTTTCTAAAAAAATAGTACAAAATAATTCTTACTTTTTGACAACGAATTTTATTCATTTTTCTTTCGAAAATCATTTAACTATTTTCGGATCTAAAACAAATTTGGGTTCCAAATCTAATTATCTTTGAATCACTTTCTGTTCGCAAGATTTTGGCTACACACATTCCGAAAGGCTTATCCCAGGCAATGGCGCCAAAAGCTTGTTCCCCAATTTACTACTGATAGTATAAAAGGTCATAATATAAACAGGTATTGTTAGTACCATTTATCAAATAGAAAAATGATGATAACTACAAGCATATAGTTGTAATGTAGTTTTAAAAGATATCCATCCCACAGGGAAGGAATTCGATTCTATGGACCAACTAGAGTTACAGAACAAAAGAAAATTTAACGATTTGAAGGTTAAGGGTTTTGAATGTTGAACAAATGCATGAATAGTTAGATATAAAGCATATAAATATTTCCTAAGAACAAGTATAGTAGAGTAAAATATGCAAAGTAATCAAAGTTGTTTTAAACTTTAGAAAACTTCAACAAAATCGGTTCTAGACACCTAAATATCCTATAATTCACCACAGAACAACACATGAAATGTCTTTTCTAAATCTAGGGTAAATGAATTATGATAGTTATAAGAACTTGGATAACAATAATACTGTGCTTAGAACAGGTCGCTCTCATATAGCCATATTTAGCAAGTTACCACTCCAAAAATGTTGGCTCACTAAACAGCGGTATAATCATGTATCCAGTGATTATACACAATCTTGTTAACCCCGAAATCACTCCTAAAGTCAACTCGAAAGTATATAACTTTATTAATATAAATGATGTAAGACGCAATACTCGTTATGACACATAGACATATCATAAACTTCTAAATAGAAAGTATAGGTAGAAAACAAAGTAAAGTTGTAAGGTATGCGAGTGAAAGCTAAAGTTGATCAAACTGTATCCACTCTTTAATGGGAGTCGTCAATTCCCGCAATTCCTGCGTCTACTTTGAATTCGATCTTGACTCGTATAGAACTTTCGCTAGGATGCTATTCTTTGTGAATATCGAATAAATGAATATTGAAGAACAGAAACTTTTATTGATAAGTGCTTTGCAATTACACTCATACAAAAGTCGCTCAAATACATGGAGAAATCTAGTGATCGAAACAAGAATTGAATCACTTATACATTTTTCTCTCTAACACTTTGAACTAGCGAAATCTATAACTTTCACTCTCTAATGTGTATCACTCATATCATCTATTATTCTCTCATTTTTTTCTTTTAAGCATATGTTTTTGAAGTACAGATTTGTACTTTGCACCCATTTTTTGTGTTATGCTACTTTTTCTTTTTTCACTCATTAAATGGTTGCAGTTTCTGCTCCGTACCATTCCTCACCTTTTGCATAACTCATTGGTTATCCTCTCTTTCTTTTTATTTTTCTCTTAATACCTTCATCATTTATTGATCACTTTCAAAGTATTATGGCTATAGTTTCCCAACACTTTAAACACACTCAATACTTATGGGACGTATTTGAGAATAGCATATAAAACTCATAGTAAGAACACTACTAGATATTACTCCACTACTAACTTATCGTTAGCTTTAAACTAAAACTATATAACTTATACTAATTGATGTTGCATTGAAATATATATCAAAACTTACTTGGAATGTTGCTTTTGAATGTTACTCATCACTCATCCTTGACAAATGCCAAATGTTGTACCAAAAGCGCTCACACTCTCAACGTGCGCTCAAACTCGAAACAAAAATTGTGTTCAAAATTTGCACTAACATCAAACTTGTAATACCTAACACTCACAATAACCTTGGAACATATGTTAGTATAGTATAGGTATGGATAATGTATAAATAACACAAAATCAAGAAATTTTTCATTCTTCAATTTTTGATTTTATTTGGTTTTTTGGATTTTGGGATTTCTACAAATGCCCTCCACACTAAAGAATGCAAGTTTCTCATTGTGAGAGATTTTACTAACAACTAATTAGTCTAAAAATTTGAAAAAGAAAAGTAAAGAAAAGAGTAAACCCATTTTTATTGAGAAGGAGAATTCGGGGGACTAGGAGTAAATTGATAGTTTTTTTTCAAAAGAAAGATAGTAGTTTTCGAAGCATCGATTCATTACCCTTCTTTAGAATCTTCATGTTTTTTTTCATTACCCCAAGTTCCGCTTGGCAATTGTCCAATTTTTGCTGCATACTCATCTTCCAATCTTCTGGAGCTTTGTCTTCTTCATCTTTATCTTCTTCTTCAATCATCGGAGCCTTGCCAGGATGACGTCTAGCAGTTGGATTAGATGGGCCAACAGAAGAATCTTCATGAGTCGAGATTAGTTTCTTGGTGCTATTGGAGTAGGAGTAGAAAGAATAGACACCATCGTTCTCTTGAAGAAGTCTGGTATTCTTCAAGTAACTCCCATCCATATATCGAAAGTGCTCACCCGGTTATTGAACATAGGGGAATTCATTTCGCACACCTATTATAATAGCGGTGATAATTTTGGCCGCTCCAATCTTGTTTCTCATGCTCGTTGAATTCTTCTTCATCATGTCCTAAATTATTTCCACGAATTCCGCTTTTTACTTATTCATTGTGCAAGAAAGAACAAACAAATCTCTCTTTTGGACTTTGGTGTTCTCTACTAGACAAAATACCGAAGTGGTAAGGTATTTGTGGAGTAAAAGAATACACTCATGCTTAAAAAGTTTATTTGGAGAATTTCTTAGATTGAAAACTTTCTTACCCGTTAAATCTGCCCAAACTCGATTTGCGTGAAAAGATTCCATCATGCTTGATGAATTTTCAACTTCAAACCCAAACCAAGTACTCATCAACTCTCTTATGATAATATAATGTCTACCTTGGTTGTGAAATTGAATCACCCTCTTCTTCTTATCTTCAAAATTGAATGTTACTAGACATTCTAAAATCCACTCATGATTTTGTGGGCATCCCCACAAACATGGTTAAACCAAATTAGAGATATACATCCCCATGAATGAAGGATCATATCGGTGATTTCCAATTTGTTCAAAACTTGGAATCTTTTCCTCTCCTCACATGAATGAATGGGAAAAGGAAAACCGTATTCTTGTTGATAGTTTAGGATTTCTCTTCTATTAGTGGCTACCTTAACGCAAGGCATGTTGGTTTTTGAAGTAAAGGTTGAAAAAGGTTTGGAATGTTGAAGAATAGAGAATCAGAACTTTAGAAAGCTTTGTAGAAGTTATGGTGGCTATGGGTTCAATCTAGACCTTTATATAGAGTTCTAATAGGAAATTGATTAGCCAAAACAGTCAATATAGCCGTTTTTCCTTCAACTAGAAGTTAATGGCATATTCAGCCATCTATCATGTGTTAAATCTCGATCTGTAATGGTTATATTCTTCCCGTGTTGTGATCGTGAAGGCTTATCGTGATCATGGCTTTCTTCACAACATGAATAGAAGGTTTTATTGCATAATGTCATGGGCATGATCTATAATCACGGTCGCGAACTTCTTCAATTCTTTTTTTTCTTCAATTTTTAAACTTAGTCCTAGAAAAACTTAGAAAAACAATCATGTTAGATAGAAATGATAAATATTTACTATTTTATATATGGAATCATTTTTGGTGAAGATAGTAATTGAACATCAATTTCTTATTGTTCAAATTTATTTTCAAGATAAGGTTTCCATCGTTGGCCATTGGCTTGAAATATTTCTCCATTTTCGGCTTTTAATTCCAATGCTCCATTTTCAAATTCCTGAATAACTTCATAAGGTCCCTTCCAACGAGTTTTGAGTTTTCCAGGGAACAAGCGAAGCTGAAATTATATAACAGAACTTTATCATCAATGTTAAACTTCTTTTCCAGTAGTTTTGCATCGTGCCATCATTTTGTCTTCTCTTTATAGATCTTTGCATTTTCATATGATGATAAACATGTTCTTCTAACGCATTTAAATACAACTTTCTTCTTTCAACGGCTTTGTGTAAATCCATATTCAAATTCTTCAAGGCCCATAAAGCCTTATGCTCTAATTCTACAGGTAAATGACAAGCCTTTTCGTAAACCAACTTATAGGGTATCATACCAATAGGTGTCTTAAAAGCTGAATAGTAAGCCCATAATGCATCATTTAACTTAGTAAACCAATCTTTCCTAGAATTCGAGATAGTCTTTTCGAGAATCCGCTTAATTTCTTGATTATAAATTTCTACTTGACCACTAGTTTGAGGGTGATATGGGGTAGCAACCTTATGATGTACTCCATACTTATGCATCAAGCTTTCAAAAGTCTTATTGATGAAATGTGAACCTCCATCGCTAATTATGGTCCTAGGAATTCCAAATCTACTAAATAATTGCTTAAGAAA